>JAZBGX010002796.1:0-11518 GCA_037414775.1 Zonitis immaculata | reverse complement strand
TAATAATGATAATAAATCGAATGATAAAATTATAAAAATCATCAATGTTTTAGAGAATTTATTACCATTTCTATTAATATCGATTATATCGAATAATATAATATTGGATAGGATCGATAGAAATATGAAAATTGATATGCCACATGATTTCCAACAATTATTAACAACATTAACGAATCCAATGAAATTTTATCGAAACAACATCGATATTGGTATGGTATTATATGAATTTGATCGATATATCGGTGATAATCCGTTAGATACATGGCCTGAATTAGATTGGATCTTGGATGTTTTGTAATCATTGAATTTATTTATAATTGTGTTTTATTATTATTATTATGATTGAATTTGGTTTTAGGATTCCGGATTTGTTGAATAATTTGAATTTGATTGAACCAACACAACATATAATTTTGCAAAATTTCATAAATCTATTCAAAAAATTCTGCATATTATTTGGTAAGAATTTCACAAATTCCAAAATACGTCCAATAATCAAACAGCAAATCATTAAATTAGAACAATTATTAATCAATATAAATCAATATCAAACAAATTTGAATATAATACCGATTTATTTAATTTGTATTATAAATTATTGTAATGATCGGGATGAATTGATTAGAATTTTAAAACAATTCCTATCAACATTACCATTATATGGTATCAAATTGGATTGTTTAGAAATAACAATTAGGAATTTATGCCAATCAAATTTGTATGATTTAATTATAAATTGTTTATGGGATGGTGTTGTTAATCAAAAACCATTAATACGTTCATCGACTGCAAATTTATTTTCATTAATCATTAATTATTGTGACGACAATTTGCTCAATACAAAAATAACACCAGCTCTACTGACATTAGCCAACGATAGTGATATGTAAGTTATAACTTAAATTTGATTAATTAATTCAATCATTATTTTTTTTTTTTAGTTTAGTAAAAACTGCAGCAATCCCTGCATTGGGTAAATTAATAACCGATTGTCAAATCAATACAATACACGATAAAATCTATATACAAATACAAAATTATTTATCGGACATAAATTTATTGAAAGAGAATCATTGTTTATTGAGACAATTAATTATAACATTTGGTAATATAATCGATTGTTGTACAGAAAAATTTCGACAAGACGTTATTATACCACAATTATTATCAATATCGACATTTATGTTACAACAAACGAATCAAACAAGAAAAATTGATATTGCATTAGCATTAATTGAAACCTATTCGAATATTATTTACAAGAATTTCAATAAAAATGGACTATATACGATGATATTGCAAGGATTACGGTAATTGATTTGTTACAATTTAAACGCCATCTAGCGGAATTGTTGGTAATTGATTATTGTTTTGTAGGTATTTAGAAATTGTTGTTATTGAGAATCCATCGTTATCAATACATCGTGATTTATTAAATTCAATGATAAAAGAATGCGATCGTAATGATTCATCATCATCATCGACAAATATAACCGGATCGTTACAAATCCAACAATTCAACGATCGTAAATTAACAATAACGCAGAATGTTAATCAAGGTGTTGAAGAGATGCGTCAGAGAGTTAGTAAAATATTTAACAAACCATCAAATAATAGTAGTCCTCTAACAAATTTCCAAGGAATATTCAAAAAGAAATAGTGCACATTATTATTATTTTATAAAAAAGGGTTGTGAGAGTTCGATATTATTATTATTATTGTACTTAAAATTTAAGACATAAAAATATTTTTATTATCAGTTTTGATAGAGATTTTCCAATATAAATTTTACAATTTATTATTGCTGCTACATAGAATTTCTTGAGCTAGTTGTACAGCATGTATAGCCGTACCTGGCGCTGTTGTCACTCCATAACCACCATGTCCATAATTATGAACAATTTTCAATTTCTTACTATTAACAATTCTTATCTCATTCTCAACACGTACACAACTATTACGATGCGGCCGTAAACCAACTTGTTGTTTAACAATTTCAACATCTTTCAAACTCGGTAATAAATTCGTACAACGTTCTTTTATATCGAAACCATCATATTGATTTACATTCAAATTATATGAATCGTATTGTCGACAACCACCTAATGTTACAATATTATTAAAACCCGGTATTATATACGTATCATAATCATCATAATAGAATTGTTTTATCCATGGTGCATGTACTTTTAGAACTTGACCACGTATTGGTACAATTTCATCATCGTTACATAGAAATTTCGCATTCAAACCGCAACAATTCATAATTAAATCATAATCAATTAGATCTGTGAATGATTGAATTGTTTTTCGTTGGATTTCACCACCTGCATTCTCAAATTGTTTCAATATAAATGGTAAATATATCGAACATTGTGTTAACATTGTCATGAAATAACTACCATATTTATATTGATTCTTGCCATTATTTGAACATAATTTCAATTCATCTTCAGTAGCACGACGATAAATCGGAACTAAATCTTCAATATATTTATTCTGCAAATCAAAAATTGTAGTTCAATTGTAAATAGTCATTGAAATTCGGATGATGAAACTGACTCGGACTATATGTGGATATTGACTGGAGAAAATATATCCGGAAATTTGCGTTACACCAGCTAATGCACCGATTGTTGAACTTTGCAACTCATCCCAATAATAATACGAATCATTTATCCATTTTCTATTTTAATTAATTAAATTTTATAGTAATTATATATAGGTTATGATAATTTTATAGTGAGGTTATGTTGCATTATTAATAAAATTGAAACAATACTAAATAAAAACAAGTAACTCAATATCATAATTTATATAATAACAATTGCAATTTAGGGTGGTAGGTAATTCTAGGATAGATTTTGGATTTGTCTAGAATACCTTGTGATTGCCTCTGTGGGGCCCCGGAAGCTGGTACCAGGTCGAAATAATCCAGCTGCTACATGACTTGTTGTTTGTTCATTGAATTTATCAGCGATTATTGTGATTTTGGCATTACGTAATTGTTTTTGTAGTTCAATAGCTGTTGTTGTACCAACAATACCAGCCCCAATTACAGCAATTTTTAAATCGGACATTATTTTATTTATTTATTTATAAGTATGTTGTTTATCTTTATGTTTTAGACTTGTTGGTTGCTATAAAGAAATCGAACTTGGGATGTTTATAAGAGATTCGAGATTATATGCGTCTTATCATCGTTTTGTTTTGTTTTTTAATATTCATCCTGATAAATCTATTTATATGGTAACTTTCCAATTCATTTATGAAATTGAGCAATTAATGGACTTTTATTCGAAATCTTATTCCAATAAATATGTGAATTGAAATTATTCGATTAAATTTTAGTAGAGTGGAATTTGATATTATAGCAAACAAAACAACCAGGTACTCTATTACTACCACACATGAGTTAATAAACCGTGGTTGTATCATCAATAAATCAATAAACCGTACAAAATAGCTTATATAATCAGATTATCATCCGTTCTAAAATTTTTCTATTATCAACCTAATTTACAGGAAAACTTCCGCGAAAATCATTCGATTATATATAATTCCAAAATAATAATAACATATGATTAATTATTTTTAAAACAAACTATTAAATTTAGCAAATCTATCTTATTTAGGATCAACTATAAATAGTTCCAAGGTTTTAAATATATTAAACAACAGGTGTATCATATATTATAGTAATCCAAAGTGAAATCCATCTACGCGACACTACCCAACAATATCGTATTATAACCATAAGCAACTGTACGTCAAGCTATATTTCGATCACTATACAATTCGTCCTATATATAAAAGCCGGATTATTAATTAATAGGAAGTTTACTATTAACACACCTATAATTTTCAATATAATTCCGGTCGTATCTTATTATTATTATCAATCATGATCATTCGAATGAACTAAATAGGGTCTTTTGCTTTTGAGGTTAGGTTTGGTGTAACACAAGAATAAGCCAAAATTCTATCAATTTAATGTATAATAATAATAATAATTAGCTTGAGATTCGAATTTTTACAATTGTATACTTTTTTTCTCATCGATTTTGTTTGTTTGTTTGTTTTTATTAAATATCGATAATAATTAATACAAATTTTGGTGCTTCAACTATCATATGGAACTCGGATGATTATTTCATCATCATTTAAATTATAAATATTATCTTTTTCTTTTATCAAATTCGCATGTTTTGGGTAGACATTCATCTACTATACAGTTTGTTTAATTAATACCCTCCTTGACTATTACACAACGGATTACATTTTAAATTAATTAATAACTGCTTTGTTCTTTAAATTGGTGTTTAATTAAGTAGAGGAAAAAAATTTAAACAAGAAATCTGAATTGTGGTCAGTCAAGGAGTTTACATTTACATATTTGAGTTTTTTTGTTTTGTTTTTTTTAAATATATTGTCCTATAAAACACATACATCACAATTTTTCTATGACAAAATTCTATTTACATTAAATAAAGGCCCTGTAGAACCGGATTTTGGTTTCAAGAAAAAAAATAACAATGAATTGATAGATTAAATGGCGAAAGTAGTAACAAATAATTTAACATAAAATCGACGAAATTAAGCTATCAAATTGAGAACAAAAAGAGAAATAAAGCAATAATTAATAGTCACCTATGATCGATTATGATTAATTTATAAAGAGAGCATTATGGTGATGTTGTTGATGAGGATAATTTATAAAGCTCATTCATTTTTGTAGCCATGGATGTTGTAAACATTGAGCAGCTGTTGCCCTTGTATTTGGATCATAATCTAACATTGGCTTTAGAAATGCAGCAAATTCTTCGGCATCTTTACGGCTCCATTCATATTTTTCAGTTAATACATCTTCTAATCCCCACGGTTTCAAACCAGTTATATGGCGTAATTCATTCTTTTTATTAAATATCAATTTCGAATTCCTACCGTTTTGTGCAATACGCCTAGGTATATTACCTAATAATTCAATTATATGAGCTAAATGATCTTCATCACGACAATAGTCTTCACCACTATGCGGTTCAAATAAATAATCACCAGTTGCCAATTCGAATGCCATACATGCTGTACTCCATATATCAGCTGATGTACCATAATCAGCACCTAATAATACTTCTAATGAACGATATTGACGTGTTTGTATGTCTTCAGTGAAATGTTTATCAACCCAACAGGCATTACCCAAATCGGCAATTTTAACATCGAAATCACAATCGACAAATGTTGGATCCGGTTCAGATTGCTGTTTTGTTGTTTTATTATTATCATTTTTTATAAGTGTTGTTGAATCATCTTCTGACATTTGTTGATTAGGTACGTTTTGTTTATCAGTTGATGCTGGTGGTGGTGGTGGTGATGGTAAAGATTCACCACCTGCCGATTCATCAATACCATTCGATATTGTTATGTTATCAATACCATCATTATCGGATGGTGTTGATGAATTACCATTACTATTTTCTTGTATATCTTGTTGTTGTTTTGGTGTTACAGTTAAATTATTATCATCATCATCATCATCATCGTCATCAGCTCCATTATCATTATTTTCCAATTGTTTTTGTTCTTTAATCTCCATCATTTGTTCCATTTGTTTCTTTAACAATTCATTGATACGTTTCTGTTTCTTCTTCCATTTCTTTTTCTTATTTTTACTCATTTTGGTTGGTTGTAAATCTTTTATTGGAGCTGTACAAATCAATGATGTTGGTAGTTTTAAGCCTAAATGATGCATTTCAGTAGCTTCACATGCCAATCGTCTTATATAATCATCACTAACACATATTAAAACATTTTCCGGTTTTATATCTGTATGTATAATACGACATTTTGTATGTAAATAATCTAAACCTTCTAATACTTGTTTCATTATAATTTTAACATTATTTATCGGTATACCACGATAATTCGATTTTATTATTAATTTCAATAAATTATGTCCTAATACTTCAAATACCATACATACATGTAAACCATTTATACCACTAATTTTAAAATCATTTAATAATTGTACAGTTTTATTACGTTTAGGATCTGTTGGATCTGATTCTCTAATAGCTTTCAAAATTTTTATCTCATCTAATGCGGTTTCTGTGAAATGTTCAGCTGATTTGACAATTTTCAATGCAACAAAACGTCGATCAATCAAATCCCAACATAACCATACTGTACTAAAATGACCCCATCCTAATTTTCTAGTTACATGATAACGACCAATAAATAAATCACCAATTTTTACAGGATGATAACCACCTTTACGATAATCACCACTATCTTCTTGTTCTTCTTCATCACTAGTATTATAATCATCATCATCATCGACTATTGTTTCATTACTTGAACTATGTGATGGTTCAATTTTTAATGATGTTGATAAATTTGAATTACGATTCTCACCATGACCATTCATTTCGTTATTTTTATTATTATTATTATTAGTATTATTATTATTTGTTGTTGTTGTGGTTGTTGTTTGACCACCACCACCACCTTTCTTTTTAGCTGGCTTATGTCGTTTCTTTTTAGCTTGTATTGCTAAAACACGTCGATTGACATCTAATTTTGCACTCATTTGTATTTTTCAAATAATTTTCTCGACAAATTCAATACTAAAACTGAAAATACACAATTCCGTTATTATATTAAATCAATAAAACAATTTTATATTGAAATCAAAAACGAAACAAAAAACAAAACGAATAAACAAAGAATGTCAAATGTACATAATTATAATTTACTTCAATTGTTTCTTTTTCCAATTCTATTCAAATAATAATAATAATAATAATAATAAAACAACCACACTTTCTCTGATTATGGCTGCCCGACTTGCTGAAAATTAATGGATGTCCAATGGACGAAAAAATACGACTTTGTCAGTCAAGCAAGAGGGGCGGCGTGGTTAAGAGGGGAGGACAAAACGTACGACTTCTTTTCGCGCAACTCGAAATTCACATTTGTTTCTATCTCTTTTTAATATTAGCAGCACTATCGGTTATAGAAAAAGAGAAGCAAATTACTACTCGAAAAATTCAAAAATAACTACATAGTGGTTTTTTGACAGATTGCCTTACTCTGTCTAATCAATTGTACCAGTACGTTTATTTCTACTATCTCACTTTTTGTAGAACAACAACGATTTTGAAGTTGAATGAAACAGCAACTATGTTATACTAATGTTACTATTGATTAGACAGAATAAGACGATCAGTAACCAGTAGCCTAGTAACCACTCTATCCCAATAAATATAAATGCACGTCACGTACATTATCTTCATCTCCTCCACTATCTATATGCGTTAGAAAGAGATAACAATTATTGTATACAGAGGTACCAACTGCTATTCAGATTCGCCAATAAAATAATCGAAATTTCCCTAAAGAAAAAAAAACAAAACAAATTGTATGTTGTGTATTGTAACTAAAAATTAAAATATTAAAACAAAATGGAAAAATGTAAATTTTGTTCATTCGAATTCAACAATAATGCCGAATATTTAAAACATATCGAAACAACCCATAAAAATAACGATAATTATTTAATGTGTAGCGATTGTGGTCGACAATTTCATACAAGTAGCGAATTATTACAACATAATAAATCAAAATGCGGTACTATAAAGATATTCAAATGCAAGGTAGAAAGATTAATTATAACAACTGTATCATATAATTTTTTCGTAATTTGTAGATTTGCAATAAAGCACTGATGTCGGCTGGATCTCTATATACTCACCAAAAACGCCACAGTGGCGTTCCAAGTTTTATGTGTCGATATTGCGCCAAATTATTTTTTACAGCTGGACAATTGAAAGTACACGAACGTATACATACACAAGATAAAGCCTATATTTGTAATGTCGGTTTGTTAATAATTAAATTGGTTATTTTGAATAACAGTTTAAGGAATTTTAGATTTGTAATAAAGGATTTTGTCACAGGCAAAGCTTGATAACACACAATACTTTACATACCGGTATCAAACCATTCCAATGTGAAAATTGTGGCGATTCATTCAGTTGTATTGGAAATTTATTGAAACACCGTAAAACCCATGCTGATAGTTGTGGATTAGTACCACTAACGACACATCGTGTCGAACATCCGAATACAAAAATTAAAGTTAGAATCAACACACCTAAAACAGTACGATTGAAAAAGTGTCTTAAAAAGGATTTGGAATTGAATACAGAAATTAATTCAATTAAAAAAAAATTAAACGACGAAAGTGAACCGACAACTCCTACAACAACTGAAAATTCAACCGTTAATAATGAAGAAACTAAGATTTTAAAACGAGAAAATGATGGAGGAATCGGATCGACAAATGATAGAAATTTCGAAGAAAATTTCAAACAATTCATTGTCGAGTGGAAATTGGGTAATACAACCAATATCTCTACATCTTATTCCATAGTAATTACTTTTTTTTTCTATTGTAGCTAATATGGAAAATCCATATTGTCGATTTTGTAAAAAATCTTACACGACTACAAAACGATTATTTCGACATGTCCAAAAAAATCATAGTAATAATCAATTATTACCATTCAAATGTAATTGTTGTCGACTAGATTTCCCAACTAAAGATGAATGTTTGGAACATCAGAAAATCAAACACAACAAAAGCCACCAAAAACCACCTAAAAATACTAAAATTTACGAATGTGAGATTTGTAACAAGAAATTCTCGACATCAAATTCCCATCGTAATCATATGCGAATTCATGATCCTAAAAAGACCATATTTTGTAAATACTGTCGAAAAGAATTCAATTGGAAAGGACAATTGAAAGTCCATGAACGTAAACATACTGGTGAAAAACCATACAAATGTACATATTGTCCGAAAACATTTGCTTATCGTGAAAGTTTAACAACACATAAAACAATACATACTGGTATCAAGCCGCATTTATGTGAAAGTTGTGGATCGTGTTTTTCTTGTATAGGAAATTTAATTAAACATCGTGTTAAACATGCTACCAAATGTGGTGGATGGAAATTTAAATTACGCTAAATTTAAATCACAACAACATTATTTATTCTGGTATTATTTTTCTTCCAAGACAATTATTTCTTTCTCTTTTCGTCTATCCATTTTTTGATTTCATCAGCTAATTCAGTATTTGGAATTACTTGATCCATTGATAATGGGGCGCGATTGAACGGATCAGTTTGATCACTCAATAGATGTCTAAAATTAAATAAATCATTGGAATTTCTATTGAAAATAATTTTACAATTATACCTGGCAATTGTTGTACGATCTACCGTTTGTTTCGAACTAGGTAGAATAACTGGATCAATCATTAGTGTTGACATGATTGGATCTAAAAAGTGTTCAGGTGCTTCATTTATAACTTCTTCACTAGCTTGATATTCTTTAGCTTTCTGTTCAACACATTCAGCTAAATCTTTTAATTCACCAATTAAAACACCACCACCAATACGTATTAAAACATCTTCAGCTAATGTAAATAATTGCGGACTATATGAACGTCCATCTTGTGATATAGCTAAACAAAATGCTTCGCTATTCTTTAAATTAACATAAATTTTACATATATTTAATACAGTTGTAGCTGGATCGAAACTATATTCTTTTTGATCTTTAACTTTAAAATTCTTCTTATTCGGACCAACTAAATTATATAGGAAATAATTCAACATTGCAGCAACACGATCAACCATTGTTGTATGTGTAAAAACAATTGTTATTTCTGATGTTAATTTTTCTAATGTTTTTATTGTTTCGCGTCCTAATAAATTATCGAATTTGGCTATCATACCAATTTGATTCATATAATTTAAATTTTGTGTACGTTCTTGTATTGGTAAACGATCCCATTCACCATTTTCACGGGCTGTTTGCATTTCTTTCAATTTTGCCATATTCGATAATGCTTCGTCTAATAGATAAACAGCATCGTTCATTAATAAATTTATGAAACGCAGAAATAATGGTGGTGTTACTGCTTCCATATTCTGTTCAGCATCCTTAGCCAATTGTCTAAAATAATTAGCAACAAATGCAAATTTCATATTAATTAAGCAAAGAATTTGAGTCAATTACTTGAATTTATCTCGATATTCCGGTTTGGTCCAAACATAATCGATAATATCATACATTGGACGGCGATAATTGAATTTCTGTTCGAATTCAACACTTTGTCCAGTCATTTCAATACCAACAAATACGTTTAGAAGACTTGTTATAATCTTAAAAATAAATGAATACGTAAGTTTGATGATAAGAATAGAATTTGGATTATCAATCAATTTACTTCATTCCGATGTTCATGTTCTGTCCATAACATTTGTCTCTGATAATCTCCTAATGTATTCATAATAGCTGGTGGTCGTTTATCACCATGTAATGGTGATAATGCTTCTAAACCTTCAGCTAAACGTGCCCGTACATGGGGATTTCTTAATCGTTCCGGTGATCCCATATAAATTAATATAAATGTTAATATCGGTTTCATATTGTCATAGCCTTGTTCTTCGAACGTTTTCGTTGAGAAACGGTTCAAAAATATTAGAAAACATACGATATTTTCTATAATAAATTCAGGAATGCATCTAGAAAATAACAAGAAGAATATTTGGACAATAAAATCGAAAAATTCTATACTTCAAAGTATTTGGAATTGCTTCAGGTAATGGAAATGTAATTGGAATTTCTTCTAATGGAGCAAAACTATCCGTTTGTTTTTGTTCAATATGTACAGCTATTTGATTGAGCCAATATGAGGATGATGTAACGAAATTAAAAAATAGATTTATCAGAATTGGATCCGATAATTGAGCTTTTATCGATAAATATCTAGAAACATCAACAATTATTTTCGAATAATAAATTATCAACATAATTACTGAGTTAAATTTTGAGTTATTCGTCGTTTGATTGAATCAACTAAATCACTACTACTTGGACCTTGGGATGTTGCATCAGCAAAAGCTCTCTCCATTCTACCAACTTCCTATAAATAATCAAAGCTTCAATAATCATCAATGAAAATAATAATATTGATAGAAATTTTACATGATTTAATCGTGATAATTTATCTACAGCTACTTGATAACCCAATTCGATAGCTTTATGTGTTAAATAGAAACATTCCGTTAAGAAATTGTATTGATTTGCAATTAAACTTCTATCATTTCCATCACGTGGTAATAGACAAGTTTCATTGATAACATCCGGTAAATGTACACACTTTTCCACTAATAAATCATTCTAGAAAAATTATATTCACCTTCTAAATAGATCGATAAATTTATATGAATTATTGAATAAATCTTACAGGAACATTACAATAAGTTGGATCGATTTGTAGAATTTTCTCTTTTTTCGCATTCGAACAAAACGGTTCGCATAAACGTAATAGAATATTAGCTAAATTAATCATAAAACCATCACCAACGGTTGTATAATTAGCTGGATTCAATTCAGGTGGCGATTGTGTATTCCATAATTTACCACGATCAATAT
>JAZBGX010002795.1:0-11522 GCA_037414775.1 Zonitis immaculata | reverse complement strand
GAATGAGCAATTGAGGTTATGTTAATAAGCTTGGTATCTAATTGTAGCCCCCGATTAAAAAGTATTAGGATATTGCCTTCATCACTTTTTTCGAATATTTATTCAAAAAGACAATTGCTGTACATGATTTCATATTGTATCGTATTTATGTAAACAACAAAGAATATACGAATAATTATAGCACACTTTCGAAATCACAAAACTGGAATCAAATAATTGATGTCATTATAGATTCTTAACTCTATGGTAGTATTAATGGCGGTAAATTTGATTCAATAAATGTGAGAGCTGGGGAGAAAGGAAAACTTTTACTTGATCAAATTTTACGACGTACATTATTATTTATAGATGTAATTAAAATTAAATAAAAATAATTCTATTATCTATAAAATTTTATTTTATTTTTTTATCAATGAATTATAGTAAATAGCAAACTATAAATAAAATTATTATAATATTTGATACGACCTTAATAATAATAATTATGTTGGAAAATTACAAGAATGTTGGTTAAATATTTATTATTATTATAATTGAGTTGCCAGCATTTGTAGCGGCAAATTTGAATGCCTGTGATTTTCCATTATTATCTATAAATTAATTTTATTACTATTTAATAAAGAATAACTATTTAATTATCTTATCAATATATTGAAATTAATGAGAATCATTTCTTAATTACGTTATTGCAACAAAAATTAATATTTATTTATCATTAATTTTTTGGTATTTGTTTCTTCCACAATAAAATTACCATCATGAAAATTAGCAAATAAACAATCAAACAAACATTGGAAGACCAAAACAAATAATTTCATAATTCAGGAAATTGGATATTAACTCAATATAGCTATCTCGTTTTTGCATTATCATTTTACATGAAATAGAATGAAATAGCATATGTATTGTTGGTGTTGTATATTTTTGTTGTTCAAATTCTTTTTGCTTATATCGTTTCCATGTAAACCGTTTTTACGATTGTAAATTTTCCTTTTACAAAAAAACAAATGAAAAAATGAACACAGCTGGATGCATTTTTCTTTTTCCTTATCTAGTAAGTGTGATAAAATGGGTTGGGCGAATTACAACCCCCCACTACATTACGACCATTTCAAGAATAATAATAATAATAATAGTAATGATAATAATAAGGTAATAAACAACAGAATGCAGCGCCTCAGTCGTCGATTAACTGAAACAAAACAATTCTCTTTAACTGGCCGTTTGGATCTTTGTGAAATACAAAAATGGCGATTGCGCTTGAATCGTGTTCATTTGGTCGAGAGCTTGTATCGCGAGTGTTTCCCGATAAGACATTATAACAATTTTTTCAAACAATTGCAAAATTGAAAATTAATGAAATTTTCTTAAAATGAGTGTAAATTGTGTTGTGGAAATAGTAAAAGAAAAATCATTAATCGAGAATAGTAACAATAACCACCTCCGCCATTGTCCTAAAGCTGATGACGTTGTTGAACAGAAAAATGCGTGCGCATTACCACCACCTCCACCATTACCACCGCCATCTATATCACCAAAATTGAATGAATCAGAGATACCAACAAAAAAACGTAAAACTAGACGCGGTAAATCGAAACGTCGCCATCCATATAATCGAAAAAATGGTACTAATGATGGTAATGGTAGTAGTAGAAAATTGAGTAAATTAATAAATAAACCGGAAGCACCATATAATAGTAATCAGTTTTTACTAGAAGATCATGGCGATATTGAGAATTTAGATGAGAATTTGAAATATATTGAACAAATATCGACGACTAGTGGTGGTCGTACAAGAGATTCAAGTATTAGTATTGAAACAGATGGTGATTTTTATTCATCACCAGATGATGAAGAACAATTTTTAATAAAAGATTTCGTTGATCAATATGAAAGCGTACAAGCGGAACGTTTACAAACAATGGCGAAAGATCAACTAATACGTGAATATTTAGCATTAGAAAGTAAAGTTGAATATCTTAATAAACGTTTAAGAAAAAAAGAAAAATCACAGCAACAACAACAACAATATGAAGATAATCATAAGGTCGACTTGCAAAAGGAAATTGATAGACTGACTAGTGAAAATGATGCTTTAAAACGTGAATTAGCTGTGTTACGTCGTGATAATGATAATAATTTTAATACAAATAATAATAATAAGAATTGTACAGGTTCGGATTCTGAAGATTCAGAGACTGATTCGGATGATTCGTGTAGTTCAACAACTACAACATCGAGCAGTAGTAGTAGCAGTTGTTGTTCGAAACCGACTAGTCCTGTGATTGATTATTCACAAACTAATGGACACTCAGCTAGTGTTGAAACTGTTTAAAATTCTATTTTATCATCAATGATAAATAATAACAAAGTCTTTCACATCAGTGTTAATTGATAGATTTGATTTTGTAATTGTTCTATTTTTTTCATAATCCAGTGTTGATTCATTCCTTTATAATTTAATGACTGTTTTTTGTTTTTGTTTTTTTGGTCTTGTATTGCTCTCGCTTTATTATCAATATTTAGTAAGAGATTTTGTAAAGTATATTCGCTGTTACTCCTTTATGCGAGGCTTGTATGTAATACACTTGTAGTCAGTTGAAAAGCACACATTATAAGATTTGTATTTGTTTCTTTGTAAATTTCAATGTAATTATTAACATATTTTTGTTTAATTATATTTGGAATCTTCGTTTCACTTTTTTTTTGTATTGAAAATTTGTAGATACGACTAGAAACTAGAGAATTTAAATTATTTCATAAAAGATTGTGTTGATTTAGAAAGAGAATAATTTTTTTTTACCTGGCTACTAAACCCCTACCAAGATTTGAAATAGCAACATCCTTTTGAGGGTTATTTCAATTTTTTCGACCAATATAGTGGCTGAATAATTAAAAATTTGAACAAATATAAAAATTTATTGTATCAAGCAATAGACTCAAACAAAGTTTTTGGTAATTTTGCCTTTCGTCTTGACTTTGGATAATGGGGCATTAGGATTGATGCCTTTATAAAATTCCTTCAACAAATTCATAGCATCATCAGCACGATAACCACCTTTAATTGTTGTATTCGTTTGTTTAACTGAAGCAACATCGTAAACAGTCTGACCACCGAAACGATCATTCCTACAACTATAAATAATATTTCTAACATTTAAATCAAACAATGCCGATATACACATAATACACGGTTCTACAGTAACATAAACTGATATTGATGCGAATATTTCTTTATAATTCAATCGATGTTGTTTGCAATAATCGAAAATTTGTTCAATACAATTAATTTCAGCATGTCTAGTAGCATTTTTTGTTTCATTAACTGTATTTCGACCTAATGCCAAAATTTTATTATCATCATCACAAACAAATATACAACCGATTGGGACTTCCTGTTTCGATAATGCTTCATATGCATATTTAAAAGCTGTATCTATGAAATTTTTTTCAATTTCCGATAAAAATTGTGCGGTCGATTGTTGTGCTGATGTTGTTGTTTGTTGATTCATTAGGATTTATTGAAATATTCCATTAAATTATGAGTTTGGAATAAATCATCGACTTTCTCTAACCATTTTTGTTCTTTGGCAGCTGCCAATGGACTTGGATGTAATAAATATAATACACGGATATTGTCCAAAAGATTTGCTTTTACAACAGTTGTCGTCCTTTTCTCGACATATTTACCAATACAAATAATAATTTCCGGTTGTAATAATTCAATAATTTGACAATAATACTTATCGCATATACCTTCCAAATTTTTAGAGTCCTGTAAATAAAAAACAAATAAATCTAATATAATTGATATAAAACTAATGAACCTTCAAGTCATTTGGTGTAATATTACTACCATTTTGTCGCATGAATGCTAATGGACAATAATTATAAACAAAAGCACTATGGAAAAATGTTTCTGGTGTAAGAAATGTTCGTTTAAAAAAATTCCATAAACGATCACCACTAACTTCACTACGTTGACATTCAAATCCTAGAATTGGTCTTGATGGACATTGTTTCACCGGTTTTCTAACAATACAATTATCAATACCTAACCAATTACGTACTGATTTGATTTCACCAAATGGTATACCAGTTTGGCACATACCAAATGGACCCGGATTCATACCGACAAATAATATCTTTTTTCTATTTGTACAATATTTACGTATATATTGTTCATATGGTTCAAAGGCATATTCTAATGGATTATAAACATATGCAACTGGTGGTTTGAATTTCAAATTTTTGATTTCGATTTTTAAATTACAATGAATTTGCAGGAATTGTTCATCAATTTTATTATTTAATAAATCATCATTCTTTCTATCAGCACCAGCTGAACGAAATCTTTTGGAATTATTATTATCATTAGTTGTTTCTAAAGCTCGCGTTACTTTTGAACGTAGCATTCTTGAAAACTGTCGCATAAGATTAACTATAACTAACCTTGATTCATTTAAATTGCTGCTTTCTATTCCAATTAGCCGATTATTGTGAATTTATATCAATTTTAATAGAAAACACCACCTTAAAACAAACATAACCTTACAAAATCCAAAAGCGCTCAAAATAGGTTTTTTTATTCTATCATGTTGGCAATTTAGCGCTAAATACGAATTACTTGAAGTTATCGGACCAGTAAATTGATTAAAATAAGACAAAATTATTCGAATTAGTGATATTATCACAGATAAAACTCAACTTATAATAATAATGATAATAATAATAATAATAGATAGAAATAAATAATTCTAGAGAATCTGTTTTTTTTTAGTGACATCTATCGGATTTTATTAGTTACAATAACAGCCGGGTAATTCAAATTTTATTGTTTGTCTATTTGCATAATGTTGAAACAATCTGTGATATAATTGGAATTTTATTCATTGTCAGACATATTCTCGTCCACTTGGACTATTAGCGAACATTTGTTTCCAAAATTCCATTCTTTCTTTAGCTGGATTAATACCAGTTGTTAGTTCGTTTCCAATATCTAGGAAATTAATTGTTTCACCATGTACTGGTTTCCAAATAATTTTCAATAGATCATCATTTGGTGGTGTTGGATTACCATAACGTGCGAAATTCGTCCATAATCGTACAAATCGTTTCATAGAAATCTCCTCTAATGAATTTGGTTTGATTTTAGGTGTTGTGATATTTTTAAATAAATAACCGAGATCATCTACATGAGCAGCACCTAAAGAAAATTCATCGGATATAAAATATAAATAGGAGAATTGTTTAGGAACAAAACTACCTTCTTCTTTGATATTCTTGAAAACTTTTAGAAGATTCAAAGATGTGTCTACCGACATTCGATAAAAATATACCGGTGCATTTGATAGGAGTGATTGTGTTTTAATAGCAACAAATTGGAAATATAGAAAACCAACATCTGTATAAAGCTGTGAATGATCAAAAATAACGTTATTATTACCTAATAATTGAATTATTATAGCAATTATCGTACATCTAACTGTTTCCTGTAATTATTTGTCCCATCGTTTAGATAAAATTTCATAACTTTTTCACTAACACTTTTACTTTCGACACTTCCCAATTTATAACCCAATTGATGTGGTATTAGTATTTCAGGTGTTTCAGGTCCTAATAAATGTTTATCTTTCAAAAATTCAAGAACAATTCCATCGATTGTAGTGAAACCAGTCATAAATGGTATTTTATGGAATTTGCCAGATTGAATTAATTCAATTGGTTGTTGTGTTAAAAAGGCTGTTGGATTATTTTTCTCGATAACACAACCAAACGATCTAATACTGTTAAAACTCATATTCTACAAAAACGACAATTCCAAATTATTTTTTCGGCTATTGGAGATTCACATTTGAGAGAGTATGGGCGGAGCTAACTGTTTGACCTCTCTACTCACCAACGTGGTAGTTTCGAGGTAGCTAGCGCGCTGTGTTAGCTCTCCCTTCTATAAATTTGAATGGTAAAGTAGTATTTCTACTTACATCTGGAATTTTCTCTTGGACTTCATACAGTTTTTCTATTGGTAGTTTCATTAGTTCGTTGCAAATAGTTTTTTCATCGACTGTTTCAATATTGAGAAGTTTTGCAATCTGTTCAGTTGGAATTTTACTACAAGCCCATGTACATAATGATGAAGCACTTTGTGCAATAGCACGATGGAATAGACCTTTAGCCATTGGTGATAGTGTTAGGAAATGTACAGAAGCACCACCAGCACTTTCGCCAAATATCGTAACATTATTTGGATCACCATTGAAATCTCTAATATTATTCTGTACCCATTTCAAGGCCATTACCATATCTTTAAAACCAGCATTACCTGGTACTTGTAGCGATAAATCATCGAAACTTAAAAAACCTAAAATCCCTAAACGATAAGCGATCACAACAACAACAACATCTTCGGTCATTAGAAATTCAGGACCGTAAATATCACTACTACTTGGACCATAAATAAAAGCACCACCATGTATATAGAATAGTACCGGTTTCAGTTTGGATTGTTGATTATTTTTCGGTAATTCTCTTGTATAAACATTCAAATATAGACAATCTTCGGATCCGCAGATTTGTTGTGTGAAAAAATTTCTAGCATATGATCCGGAACGTTCGTTCGTAGCATCCAAAATGCCTGTCCAATTATCTGGCGGTAGTGGTGCCTAAATTTCAATTTAGATTTGTTCAATTTCAAATTATTTATTGTTATATATACCTTGAATCTTAGTTCGTTTATTGGTGGTTTGGCATAAGGTATACCTTGGAATTTGTGGAACTTTCGGCCATTATAATCGGTACTGATACTTCCACGTAATTGGCCCTGTTTGATTGTTACAATAGAATTATCCATTATGAGTACTTATAAGGAACTGAATATAACGATTATGCGATTTCATATATAAATAGATCTCGTATATTATTTAATATAATGAAATGTTATTATTGTACTTGAACTTAGAAACTTGTTTTCAATTCTCATTATCAAATGGAGATAATTAATTTTTTTTTTAGTACCTAATTACATAAGAAAATTAATTACCAGCAATAATTTTGTCCTTGTTGATGAAACTCGGCATTTTTTTCGTTTTATATGCGTCACTATCGTAAATTAATAGTGGTATGCCCAATTATTCAACGGATATAAATAATTTTACGGAATTGATAATGAATATAGCGAGTATATACAGTGTGTGTCTAGACGGCAGGAACGCCAACTGTTCATAGATACAATAGATCACATAAAAATTATTCTAAAACTACAAGTTATAACGGAAATAACGATTATTCAATGATCAAGACTTATTTATAAATATTGAATCATTGATTTATTCAAATTTGATAATAAACATCAATAAATTAACAATTATTAATGAAATTTCAATTTTTATATAGTCTGACCGGCCACAGGCTGTAATTTCTTTTTCCTGCAAACAAAAAAAAATACGTATTGCACATGAAAATATGGTAAGAAATTTCCGAAATATTACCAATGGATGTTCGTTGAAACAGCCAACTAATCTACGTCGAAATAAACTATTAAGATATGTTTTTTGGCATGGATAAACCGTTTTATTCTCATACAAAATATCTTCAGGAGCTGTTGTATAATAGATTTCTTTCGTTTTAGGGACTGTCGTATTTATAGCGATAAATAATAAATTACTATATGGGACTTTTTTAATGAAATAAGGCCTGAAATCATCCAATTAAATTTACACCGAGTGGCGGTGGCATGAAGTGTGTACCCAGGGCCGCTCCGTGCGGATATGCAGCTTTTGCCCTGCACAAAAGGCGCCTTATCAGTGGGCGACGCAATTTCAGCTCTTATATTAGAAATATATATATTCTATGGGGGCGCTGAAAGATATGTTTGCACAAAGGCGCCCTTTATACCCACGGAGCGGTCATGTGTGCACCGGACGAATTTGTATACGTTTGGAGATACTTATAGTTATTTGTTTACTTGCCTTGAATTCTTAATCTCTATTGGATAATTATCATGTAAGAATAATTGTTGTTGTAAAATGTACAAATCTTTTTGTTTTTCGCACGTATAAAACCGAAATATATCGATTTTCTCTTTATTCTCCTCATCACCATCACCACCATCATCATCCTCATCATCACCATTATCATTATCAGATCGTATGTCGTTCAATAAATCAACAGTTTCATTAATATCTCGATAAATAATATAAGAAGCTCTTTTGAAACTGAAAAATTCTTGAGCATTCGTTAACGTCGATGTTAACAAACTATTCAAACTAAATTCAACAAACAACCATGATAATTTCATAATAAACCAATTGACGATTAATTTCATAGAATTAATAGGCTGAAATCAGTTTTAATTATTATCATAATAATTATTATCGAAAAATTATAATTTTTACGTTCAATAAACAATTGGCGTTGCTTTTTCTGCCAGCTTGTCGATCACATAAATATTGAAAATCATATAATCGAACTGTTTCGAATATCGATTCATTCAACATTGAATCCATTATGTCACCATCAATTTCACCAAAAAACCGACCAGTATTAGCATCATCTTCCGCAATTATTACATAACCGTTATTATCAATTATATAACAATCTAGAGTTGTATTGCAAGTACCACATTCGGGACATTGTTTCTAAAAAAAAAATAAAAAAAAATAATAATTAAATCCAGAATTACAACGATTGAATAAATAATAGATGTGTATACAGAAATTCGATTAGTTATTTCAAAGAATCTTTGTTTGAAATTGGCATGAACAAATTGAAAACCAACAACCGAACCGGGTGCTTCACGACCAGCATCATTCGGAAATATAGCATAACTACCAGTTACCAACAATTCCTCATCATCTTCTTTGTCAAATGGTACCGAATAAACGAACGATTCACGATCGTATTGTCGTTGAATTACGGCACTTTTATACCAAGTCTCATCAATAGCGTATGAATGGCGATCACCAAACTCTCTAAATAATACAGCGAAATCAATAAAATTGCTCATATAAGCTGTCCCAGTAGTAGGAGCAACCTTCATAACTCCGTCACTATTTAAAATATCGACTTTTCTATCTATTTACATCAATTTTTTCCTCAGTCTCACTCTCCACTATCTCCTCAGCTACCCCACTCACTCTATTCTCCACTATTTCCTTTTCTGTCTCCCCAATTTCTCACACTCTTCCTATCTCACTCCATATTTCCCTCCCTGTTCTCCATCTATCTCTCTTTCCTCAGATACTTATCTACCTTTCTCTCCCCTTCTCACTGCCACTATTTCCCCCTTCTCTCTCTCTCTCACTATTTCTCTCTCTCAATTTTCCTATCTCCCTATTTTTCGCTCACACTCTATATCAGCCCATTTCTCATTGTCTACATATCTCCCTCTCTATCTCCATATACCACTATGTTTATCTCTCTTTCTCTCTCTATCTATTTTTTTTCTCCCTATCCATTTCTCTCTCTCTCTTGCTATCTCAATATTCCCCTTTCTGCCCTTATTTTCAGCATCTCTCTCCATATCGCGCTTTCTCTGTCTCTCTCCAGCTTTCTCATTTCCTCGACATCTTTTTATTTCTCCCCTCTCCCTCTTTATCCCTCACTATCTCTTATCATCTCTATATTCTCATTTTTTTCTCAATAGAGTTATGGAGATTGTTTCTACTCATGGGACACGCAGTATATCTGAAAATAATGATTAACTTTTTCGTAACATTTTCCACATCTTCGTTGATATATTCCCATCGTGTTAATCCACTCATTGTAGCTACAAATCTTAATGTAGCATTGAAACGTTCAAATAAATGATATTCGCCTTGTTGATAAATCCATGGTCCTTGGAAGGCATTCAACGTATTTTTAGCATCAAAAACTAAACGTTGTACTAATTCTCGATCACAATAATAATCATCGTCACCATGTGTTTTACGTCCACATTCAACTAAAATAGAAATAGAATTTACTAATAAAATTATATACAGAGTGGTTCACTAGAGGCATTCCTGGTCTTGTAGGAACTCTAGTTCTAGTGGAGAGAAAAAAAATGCATTCGACGGTCTTAAGTTTAGGCAATCGTTTCAATGTCCAACTGTTCCCTAAATATCACACTTTGTGCACCCACTAGAGCCAGAGTTGCAAGACGAGGAAAGCCTCTGGTGGACCATTCTGTATATATATATTTTTATTTTTAGAACTTTATAGTTTACCAAATTCGAGATTTTCTTTCTCATCATCATCCATACCGAGATATTGTTTATCCCAACGGAAGTCCGAATCGTACATTTTACCAAAAAAGTGCATCATTTCCTCTTCTGGTGTTGGGAATTCGTGCCCTTCAATATAATGATATCTACAATAAGCCCTTTAAAAAAATATATATATATTCTAATAGAGTTTTTCGATTTTTCGAGTAAACATACCATTTTGGGTGGATTTTCCAATTGGTGCCTTGAAAGAAATCGGTAATTTTGGCACCGGTATGTCGATTTTTCGATATCTCATCACCGACATGTAGAAAATAATCACCATATTTATCTGGGAATGCTAATGCAATTGAAAATGGCGTATTACTAATTGGTGCAAAATAATAATCGTAAATTTGTCGTGTAACACGTCGCATATTATCATAATGATATTTAACCGGTACATTCTGTATAGTACCTTTAGAACCATTAACTAAAGCATGCCGTAATGCTAATAAAGTATCATCGATAATTCTAGCTGGTAAATCGTTATCAAGTTGTTCCACTTCCGTTATATCGATACTATTATAATTTTCCGTTAATTTACCTTCAAACTATAATTACAAAAAAAAATTATTTTTCTAATTATACAGACTGTCCCACCAATCGCTTTCCAAGTCTATAACTCGAGCAAATAAAAAACGCTATTGAGAGTCTAAAGTGTAACTTGTGTAAGCGTTGATACGAGTCTGCTAGTTGTATGTAACACGAGTTACGGACAAGTAAAACGATTATAGCCGCCCAAACTTACTACAGGTCTTAAATTTGGATGCATCAATATATAACCATTATTACTAACAATAAAAACATAAGCATTAACACCGATTTTATATGGTGATGTTAATTTTTGTATTTCATCAATTGGAACATCAGTACCAGCCACACCCAATAATTCCGCTTTACGTGTCGTATTATCTTTATTGGCTTTTGTATCGAAAGCCGGTACAGCAACTGATGTCAATAATCGATAAGGCTCATTGATTTGATCATCTTTTTCATCATCATACTATTAGAAAAAGAATAATTAGTAATTGAAAATTGGAAATTATTGAATTATTTTTACAGTTAAATCAGCATAAGCATGCGTCCAAGAAACAGGACGTTCTACACCTTGTAGTACTAAAGGTCTTGCAATTACATTAATATATTGTAAAACGGCTGCTGTTACTTGCTCCAACGTTTGGACATGAGTGTAATAACCTAAAAAATATTTCTGTCATACAAAATTTTATCTTCATCTGTCATATACCTCTATTCCCACAGGACATCCATCTAATTTCT
>JAZBGX010002791.1:0-11532 GCA_037414775.1 Zonitis immaculata | reverse complement strand
TATATATATATTTCGTTTTTGTTCCCCTATCATGAACTGTAATTGTCCTTTACAACGGGCATTGTGATTATGATCACAAAGGCGGTGATTTTATCCAATTATATTATAAAGACGAAGACAAAATCAATTCAGAACTTGATAATAATAAAAATTTTCATAATAGAAGCGGACGATAAAATCGACAACCTTCTGATGATGATGATGATGATGATGATGATGGTGGTAGACGACTAACTAATTTCATGCTTCGTTGACCAAACTATACAAATATAATTATTTTCAAAGAATTGTAATTTATAGAACAGTTTTCGACAATTACTAACAATTAGATTTATTTTAATTGTTGTGAATTAGCCACGATTTTAAAGGTACTGTTATTCTCGACAATTGTTTTGATTAAGGCAACAAAACACCAACAACAACAACAAAAAATTATGGTAGATGAAATAATGTGCAATTATAGAGCATATTATTGCTCTTAGTCTGCACCTTCCTGGTTGTTGAGCTTTTCGTTATAAGAATTCGTGTAATTATAAAAGAAACAAACAAACATCAACTTTAATTTCACACGGGACTAGCGAGCAATGTTAAATATGACCTAAAAAAGAAAAAACTTCTTTGCCAAATTCTCAAAATTAAAACTGGTCTCGATTTGAGAAACATCATTAAATACCAACGATCATTATGATAGTAGTCGATATAATGGTCAATCATTTTGACGATTTCACGCCGACATTATCAGAAATTTAAAGAGCGTTGAATATGCAAATTACCATTAACACCAATTCGATAGTAAAAACAATTTAACTCGCACCGCTGTAATGATAGGTACCAGAATTTTGACCTCTTCACCTACTTATGTTTTGTTTTCTATTTTGTTTAATTTTTTTAACATGATTCTTTATTCAAGCGTAAATGACACAAATTTTAGTTGAAAAATCGACACCAGGACCGGGCTGAAATGTTTTCAAGCCCTGTTAGTAGGAAGAATTAGAGCAAGCCTTCTCATAGTACTCAATTATTTATCTATCATGTAATTTGGAAGCTTAATTAATCAAATTTCTGAGATTTAGGAAAAAAATTTGTGTGAAATTGAGCTGAACAATTTGTGTTGCAGTTGTTGTATCGCTTAGAGACTCGTCTTGTCCAAGAATTTGTAACTCCCAGGGATACGGAGACCCAGTGTGTGGTACTGATGGTGTCATTTATCCTAACATATGTGAATTAAAAAAGAAAACATGCGGCAAAGGTTTATTATTATTATTATTATTAATTAGGCAAAATATATAAGTTGTTTTTTTATTTGTTCACTTTAGGAATATCTTTATCTTCTGATCCGAAACATTGCCAAAGATCGTCCGGTTCGAAATGTGAACATCGATGTAGTACCGAAAAAGATCTAGTTTGTGGTACAGATGGACGGACTTATTTGAATCGATGCATGTTGCAAGTGGAAATTTGCCGGTATTTAATCTTTTACACCCGTAGGTACAGAATATCTATTAAAAATTTGGAATTGTTTTAGAGTCGGAATAGAATTGTCCCATTTAGGTCCATGTAATAATATTAGTGCCCATCGTGAAAATTGTCCAGTCGATTGCAAGCAAGCACCTCAAGACGGTCCTGTTTGTGGTAGTGATGGTAACGTTTATAAAAATACATGCCAAATGAAACTTTTAACATGCGGGTATTTATAACAAATTCGAACAAACAAAAAAATGATAAATTTATTAAATATTTGGAAAAAATATTTTTAGACAAGGCGTTGTTAGGACTAATAAAAAATATTGCCAAACTACCAGACATTGTCGGGAATCTTGCTGGAGGAATGCTCGACCGGCTTGTGGATCAGATGGTAAAGTTTACGCGAATGTTTGTCGAATGAAAGCAAAAAATTGCGGGTAAATTGTTCAAAAATAAATAACGATTTCATTTTATCGATTTGAATTATTGTAGCAAACATGTTTTTGAAGTCCCAATGGCATACTGTGCTGGCCAAGAACGCACATCGCACAGTATTGGTTGTCCGATAAATTGTGCTAATGAAATTGATAAGCTCACGTGCGGTTCCGATGGTTATATTTATAGACATGAATGTGAAATGAAATTATTAAATTGCGGGTATTTTTCCTATAATTAGAAATTAGAATATTCAATTTAGTTATTTTAATAAATAATTTTATGATTGTAGTTCAAATAAACGAGTGACGAAGGTTGATGTCGATAAATGTAAGGGCCGTTTGGCGAAATGTACAAAAATCAAATGTTCAAATGAATTGGATCCAATTTGTGGTACTGATGCTCAAACATATATGAATCAATGTCAATTGAATTTGGCTACATGTTTGAAAGGCGTCCAATTTGCTCATGTTGGAAATTGTACAACATTGAAAGAACGAGTTCCATGCCCTACAAATTGTGATAATGATAGTGAAGAGCCAGTCTGTGGATCGGATGGAAATGTTTATAAGTAATCAAATTGGACCATTGTCTTTTTTTATTTATTCAAATTAATTTCCGGTTTTGCTTTTTGTTTATTGATCAACCAACTAAAAAAAAAGCAAGACAAAAAACTTCCAATCAGATCCGTTTTTATTCTATAAAAGCATGCCAGATTATCGATTTAATTATAAGCCGGTTATTGAACATCTTTTTTATAGGGCTTATAAATAAAATCGTAATTTCCGTTATCAATATAAATATTTAATTTAATAATAATTTTGCTGTGTTCATGATTAGATCGCTTTGTCATCTTCAAATGGAAACATGTGACCAATTAGTCGTAGAAGTTCCACTGCATCATTGTCGAACAACAGCCTTGTGCAATGAAAAATGTCCAGAAGATCGAAATTTCGTTTGTGGCTCAGATAATAAAATCTACCAGAATGAATGCGAAATGAAACGAGAAAACTGTGGGTAAGATTTATTATCATCATTAAAAAAATACCGCCATCTAGAATCTAGTTATAGAATTAATCAATGGGTGGCGTTATAGTTTCTAGATTTATTCGCTAGATGGCAGTAACCTCCACATTAATTTATTACTAATTTGTGTTGTTTTTTCCATGTCTTACAAAGGAAACATGTATTTGTTGTACCTATGAAACGTTGTTTAGCCGGTTTCTTATTCCGTGGATGTCAGAAAATCTGTCCAACCTATTATGATCCAGTTTGTGGTACTGATGATAAGACATATAGTAATAGTTGTTTCTTGGAAATGGAAAATTGTCGATCACGATCACTTGTTACAATGAAATATATGGGAACATGTGCTGAACCAATTAATGAGATTCCAAAAAACTATTTGTATTGAATCAATTGATTTAATTATTATTATTATTATTATTATTATTTTGATAATTTCTTGCCTTTATATAGTAAATGTAAAAAGTTGAAAAAAAGTATTTATTTTCTATTTACTTTGTTAGTTTTATTTTATTATTGAAATTGTGCCAATCTGCCAATTTAGTTAATAGTTATACGATTTTTTATTATCACCCATTTAGGTTTTTTTTGTTCTTTTTTGCATTATTATTTATTTATTATTATTTTGCTAATTATGGCTGAGCTGTGTTGCATTATTATTATTTAAGATCATACAATAAAACATTAAAGACAATTTGTATTTTTTTACTACATTACGCCATCAAAAATAGAAATAAGACTACTTAAATATGGAAATCAAATTTTAATAGGTAATTGTACTCCAAAAAACACGGAAAAAATGAAACTCACCAATAGGGAACCTGGGATCATAAAAAAATAAACACCTGATTGTTATGCAACTATTAATTCTTACAATTCATACTATATAAAAAATATATATCTCATCCATTGTTAAACAGCCTATACTTTTTTCCCAAAATGCAACGGAGCATAAATTCCATTGAGCGAAAAGGGAAGACACAGACGCTATGTGTCAGACAGAGAAATCAATACATTGAAAATTTCGTCTTGCGGTGTAAATTCGTTAACACAGACCAAATACAAAACTAACACTCTAAATATTATACCTCTACGGACTACATGATCTAACCTCACTTTTATCACATTTCACTCAAAAATAATGATTCAAAATAAGTTAATGACAATTTTTCGTAACTTTGCAATACCATCGAATAATTTAATTAATAAAAAGATCACATGTAGTCTATTTACAAGTAGTCAGAAATTACGTGATGTAGTTGATCGTAGAGAAATGCTACGATCTGTACCAAGATTAGATGAAGGTGCTGTCGGTGAAAAAGCTATAGATGTTGATTCTTTAATACAAGAGTAAGCTATTCATTTATTTACTATTGAATTAGCTCATTCAATCTTTGTTTATTGTTTTACAGAAAAGTTGATCTATTTCCAGATGAAAATACACCAAATCGTTTATTCAATGGAACACCATTTAAAGATTTACCCATTATTAATATAAGGGTATCACCAAATAATACAATTATTTCTTTCACAAATGCTAAAGGTAATTTGGATAAACCAACTAATGCTATTTATTTAGAGAATAATTTTCTTTTAAAGGTGTACCACAATTGCTTCGGTCGTGTGGTATTGAAGGTTTCAAAAATACAAGGAAAGGTACAAATATTGCAGCACAAGCGACTGCTATTACACTAGGAACTGTAAGTATTAAGTTGCGAATAAAAAACACAAAAAACTTATGTTTGGAATAATTCCAGAAAGTTCTAGAAAGGGGTACTAAAACTATCAGAGTACGGGTACGAGGTCTTGGACCTGGACGAATGGTAAATACTTTCATAAAATAAATTATTTGAATTCAATAATATCAATATTCTAGTCAGCAATAAAAGGCCTTCAAATGGCAGGTTTAGAAATTGTATCAATAACTGATAGTACACCAGTATCATGGAATCCACCACGACCAAGGAAAGCTAAAAAATTATAAGACAATATTAGAAAAAGTTGTAATAAATTATTATCTATATAGTATAATGGTTGCGATTATTTTTAAATATTAACTACAATGGTATTTAAATTATGTTTGGCTTTTTATTCAACCCCTAGTTTATGATTAATCAAATGATTTATTTATTTGTAATTGCTGGTAATCTATTAGCGGAAGAATCAATTCTGTGATAATTTTTTATATCCTGCAACCTTTATTTTGATAATTGTTGGATTATAGGCGCCATCTATGATTCATTTGAATAAATTGGACAATAAAGATAGATTAATGGCATGCTCAATATGTTAAAGAGAGATAACGTAAAATGCGTAAGGACTACTTGAATGATAATATGGCGATTTTGACAGCCAGTTTTCGGGTGGTTATTTTTTTATAGGATTTCAAAGTGTTGTTTTGGATTTTTTTTTAATGAAAATCAACAAAAAAACGTGTAGGCGTTAAATAATGTTCCGAATTGTAAGTAAATAAAATAAGATGTTTGATTGCTTTTTATTTTTATTAAAATAATCTTATATTTTAAATTGTAGAAGGGTTATTTTCGATTTCATGTTCTATTGTTGATTAATTGAAATTTAGTTTTAATTTCTTCGTTTATTTATTGAGATCAAATTAAATTATTGGTAATATAATTGAAAATTGAAATGTTTGTTATCATTATGGAATTTTATGTTAATTGAAATTAGGTTAGCAATGGTTAGGAATAAGCAATTTTCGATTATAGATTAGAGTTGGCCTTGTCATTTTGACAGAAAGTAGTTGATTGGTTCTCTGAAGGTCAGTCGAGGCCGTTGTGATTTGTTTATATATTTTCAATGGTCATTTTAGTGTTGTTTTATCAATAAACTTTTCAATTAATCTTTAATTTCAATATGTAATCAATAAATAATTGAATGCAATCTATCCTAGATATGAATTCTTTAATAATAAAGGAAATTTACAAAATTCAATTTGGAAAAATAGTTGTATTATCTAAGGGTTGTTCTGATTGATATTACAGGCTCTGGATAAAGTTTTTCAAAATTTCAGTCAATTGCTGTTTATAAGTATTTTCAACTGTTTATATATAATTATTATTTTTAGTTCTGACCTTCTTTCAACTTTCAACTATATTTTTATATAATTTTCAATATTCCACTTGTTATTTTCAGTATTATATTCAACTACCATTTCGTATTCAATCGTAAATTATTAATTTCTTGTTTGAATTGTTATGTTTGCATGTTTTTTTTTCTAACGTTATTGAATATGACTTTGAAACTTATAAATCGTAAGATATTGAGTTTGAAGCTGAAAAGCCCTCATTGAAATGATAAATGTATCATTTGATGACTAAATAAATAGAGTTTATTTTGAATTTATCAATTTAAATTATAGATGTATACAATTTAAATGGCAAATATTTATCGTTAATTAATTATTAGGCTTCAATAATGGTAACTGATAATTTCTAACAACCTGAATATCTACTTTCTCAATATAAAATTAATGTTCTGTTGATTATTTTTCTAAAAATCAACAGTTAAGATATCGAATTTATTTTACTTCAACTTAAACTGTGTATTGGAAACAAATATTTATAGTTTATTCTTATATCGTGAATCTTACAAATAAAGAAGCTCCAATCACTCGTTTTCAGATTGTCGGCATTTCCGGAGACATTCAAACTCAACTATACAGGATGCTCGTCTTACGAGTTATTAGAAGAAATACAAACTCAATTTATTAATTAGGGCAAAATTATGCATTTTTATGCTGACTTATTATTTCAAAGGAAATTAGTTTTCCATTTCCGTTTTAATTTTTTTGTACATAAACCGACAAAGCTACACGTTTTCAATTAAATTGTGGAAATCCAATATGGCGTCCATAAAAAAGGTAACTATTCTGTTAGGTACATCAAAAATGCCATAGAAAATATGATAACAGGTTTGAATTCCTCAGAAAATGATATATAGTGGCTCACAAAAGTCTTCGTACACCCAATTTATTGAAAATTTAACCAATAAATATAAAGGTTCTCTTCATATATTAGAATAAGTTTAATGTTTTTAAAAGTGATGGAATGTGTAGAGTGTGGCGGAGAGTCTATGAAGCGCTGCAGAAGGAAAATGTAATTCCAACTGTCAAACATGGTGGAGGAGGTGTTATGGTTTGGGGGTCTATGGCAGCATCTTGTTATGTTAATGGCTAGACGATTACAAGCAGTGATTGATGCAAAAAGAGTACCCACAAAATATTAATTGCTAGATTTTTGTTTTAACAGATGTAGGAACACTTTTCTCTATTGATTTTTATTTTTTATTATTTCAAGATATGTAATATGTTTTTTTCTCAATTGATCATTAACTGACAAGGTTTTCATTTGATATTGATTTAATTTGAATCAAATCTATATTTATTTGTTGAGTGTACGAACACTTTTGTGAGTCACTGCGTATACGCGTTCACGATGTTTCAAAGTTAATAACGTCTAGCTTTGTCGGTTATTGCGCAAAAAAATTGACGCGAAATTCGGATTTACAGTTTTTTGGCGCTAACGGCAAAACTAAAAATGAAAAGTAAAAATTTCTTTCAGATTATAAATCTTCGTGGGAATGCACATTTTTGTCCCAATTTAATCAAACTTATTGTATTTGTTATAATAACGGAGATTATTCCTATGCTTGAGCTCGAAAAAAGGGCATCCTGTATAACTAATAGAAATAACAAAACAAAAAAAGAAAAGTTCTTTATAAAAATTGAACGTTGAAATGTATTTAGGAAGTTAGAAATTTCTTGCAAATATTTGTAAACATTTTTGGGCCTCAATTACCTTTATGTAATCTAATATCAAACATATCTTTAGGATTTAACATATGGATTTTATATAGGTATGTGCCATTTGTTCCTGGCATGTCATATTATCAGGACAGCTATACGCTATAGCTACGGGAAAAAAAAAGTTCAAATTTATCTTTAATAAAGTTGGAAATATAAATGTTGATGAACTCATATCCTATATATTATATTAAAAGTGGACTTTTATTTGCGAATTTTAATAACAAGATTTTGTGATAAAGGAAATCATAAAATTCATATTTATTAATATAAAATGCCAATATTGTTTGTTAAAATGATTCTAATTAAAGTGAAAAAATAATAAAAATTTATTCAAAGATACCTAACACTTTTGTGTAGTGAGTGGATTTGATAGAATTTGTCCAATAAAGTTGTAAATATTGAATTATCCTTGATATAAGCATCGTTACATTGTAAGTATCTAATAAAAAAATATATATTTGTTGATAATTTAACATTAATAGGGAATTTACGTCAAAGATACTACAGTCAACTCCCGATTATCCGGTGGCGGATTATTCGGTTTGCGGATTAACCGGGCAATCTTTTTAAAAAAAGATTCATGTTTTTCCATTGAATTGAACATGTAAACTTCATATAACGATTATTTTTTCACGTTGTTGGATAAACCGTGTTTTCGGATTATCCGCGACCACCCTCCCCTGAATTAGCCCGGATAATCGAAAGTCTACTGTATTTATTTTCGTTTATTACTGGTAATTAAATACCTTACAACTTTCTTCCCCAAAAATAATCGCGTTATTATTGAATATTTTTTTTTTTCCATGTGATAAAATAATATTTAATTCTAAGATCAATTGCAATAGAAATATTTCCAATTTGCTTTTATATTTTAAAATATAGTCGAACCTCTCTTGGACAGGCACCTATAGGGAAACAAAAAAATGCCCGTTCTAGGCAGTTGTCCGACACAAGCGAGGCTCCCGTTAAAAATGGGTTATCTACTATAGAGCTATTAGAAACTTTCTGTGTTGTCATTGTCATTAGCTGTTTTTGCGGATCTATGCGCACACATCAATATCAAAGTAGTCCAGAGCTGGTCTTCAAATACGTTGTTACTCGTTCTAGAATTCTGCGAGCAGAAAACTAGAACCATAAGATTGCATAGTTTATTTGGACGGATTTTATCCGCGAATACTGAAAGTCTTAATTGTGCCTCTCCAAACCTACAGAATCGTTCGGAACGTGTTTGGGATTTAATCCGCGATAACAACTATTGATTACGTAGGCATTTCTGATCAGCTTCCGAAAGTGACTGTCTAATGGAGGAAAATTTCGGTGTCGGTACCATCAATAAACAATTCGCTTATTGGGATTCACCTATCAAAATTTCGAGGAGTCAGAAAATGCCCGGCTCAGAGAGATTTTCTTAAGGGTATAATGGGTGACAAAATAATTATTGAGTCCTCTCATTGTCAGTAGAGAGGTTTTGCTTTGTGGACGTTACGTTCGTGTAATTAGAAAATATTCGATTATGGAAGGTTTTACTTGTGTATATATAAATATAAAGTAATTTTTTATTTCGCACTTAATTATGTTGGTGTGGGCGCTCAAACAGACAACAATTTAACACTGTTATTATTTTATTCATTAATTTGTTATGATTTACTAGAATTGAATGTTCAATGAACGTGAGAATGGTATAATTGAAACAAGTATTCCCACATTCATTTTATATTCGGTTTTACTAAATTATATAATGGAATAACACAAAAAGAAAGAATTTTCATAAGAAGTAGCCCTCATTTGATGTGTTGTTAACAAGACTATATATATCTTGAATTTCATAAATATCTAATATTATTAATATACATATATATCTACAAGTATCAAAGATATTTCTGTTTAATATAATATTATGTAAAATTTCTAAAGATAGATCTTTAGAGAAATTAGAACAGTTTTATTTTCAGTATGTCAACATTTGTTGGAAAATTTTCGAGAGTTTAATAACAATAAACTATTTTTTATACTCAAAAAAAAAATCTCTTAAACTAAGGAATAAGATTGTGTATAGATTAAAATCTTATTTCATCATTAATAATTCAATATTTAATATTCGAAATAAAAATATTTCATATTATACTTTCTTGAAATTGTTATTAATATGCGATGTACCTATATAGATATAAAATAACTATTCTTGTGAAATAATAAATAAAATATAATCGTGAGAAATTATATTGAACTTTTGAATTTATTAAATTTATTCGTGCGTATTATAAAAGTAACTACATTTACACACGTATCTTTTTTAATAAAGGTTCCGTAATATGATTGAGTATATATTACATTCGATATGTGATAATCTTACAATAACTATTATTATAAGATTCAATGTAAATTTGCATATTATCAAAACTCACACAGATGATAAATTCATTAGTAATACCTCTTGAGAATTTTTTCTATATCCATTTAATTATTGTCTCACAATTAAACTATATAATTAGAGCTTTTTCATAGTAATTGAAAAGAACTTTATTACAAACTACAAACAATCAAATATTGAGCTTATCAATGATAATCTAGCACCGAGTATGCTTAATTATTATCTTATGTTTATCTTTTAATATTTCAACTTGATAAAAGTCCACTAGTAAATCATACACTTGGTCCATCTCTTCCGTAAAGTACAAATTCCATTAAAAAAAAATCCTTATCTTCACTATCCCAAAATGACTTTCACAGCGACCATCACCTCGCTATTGTTTTCAAATTTCTATCCTCTGAGCTGCTCCGCTGAGGAAATTAATAGAAGTCACAGGGAGCTATGCCTGGAGAATAGGATGGATGTTCATGTGATTGGCCCTTCGGCTTTATATACGAGCACGTTGTACTGATGCAACAGCTCGCAGTTTGCCTTGCCTTTTTTCCTTGTTGGCTTATTATATTATATATTTTATTTGCTCAGCGTCTTAATAGCCTGTAATAGTGGACGCCATAACCATTAATGTGGAGCTTGCATCGATTGTTTAGTCTCAAGATCGTGATCGTAGATCTAGGTCTAGTCATGGATCGCCTCAAAAATCTGTTCGGATCAGTCTGATAAGATCCAGGATTTTCTTCTGAAATGTCGATTCTTTTATTATTTTGTTCGGTGATTATCGTTCTTTGCGATGGTCGTCTTCTGTGGCTGTTCTTGCCAACTTAAACTTCTTGCATCAATGTGCATGTGTTAACTCTTTGAGTGCTCATATTTAAATAAATGTAGTTCGAAAATATGACGCTTTATTTATACGAATCTTTTTACTTGTCACTAGTGAGGGATTGAGCTTTCTATCATTTTTTTATGATTTTAATGACCAATAGGTGTATCAGATTATCATTACTTTTTGATCATCCCTCGTAGATTGGTGATAGGCGAAATTTGTATAATAAGTTTACAGTTAGTTTATCGACCAATTTAGAGAAAGTCAAATCTATATCTTAATTCGTCATTCATAATTCTGATATTAATCTTTTGAAGTTATACTTAATTTTTGTTTTGGAACGACATTTTTTTCCCATTTTGATCGATTAGAATCAAATAAATTCGATACGATATTGAATGGAATTTAGGCTAATATAAATCTACGTTGATTAATGATCATTCAATTTTTGAATCTTGTTTACTAATAAATTAGGTTATATTTATTTTTATAATTATACAGTCGAACTTGGTTATAGCGTACTAGGTTATTACGTATTTCCTGTTATAGCGTATTTTTTGACTTGGAACGGCCAAATCTCCATGAACACAA
>JAZBGX010002790.1:0-11534 GCA_037414775.1 Zonitis immaculata | reverse complement strand
GTACATAGAAGCCCATAAATCCCATATTTTTGCATAGCATGCAGATTTAGTTAGTACCGCGACCAACTTGGGGCGATAGTATTAGTATTTATAGTTATTTTAATGTACTCGCGGTAATGAAGCCAGTTGAAATTGACGAGTTTACAGTTGAGTCGCATGGCAATTCGTCAAATTCAACTATATATATATAACTTCATCACCGCCAACACATTGGAACACTTAGAAATACCTAAATACTACTACTATCGCCCTCTATTGGTCGCGGTACTAACTAAATCTGGATGCCACGCAGAAATGTACGTCCTTATTCTATGCTTTTCCATTGCATCAGTCTCTCTCTCTCACAATCTTTTCCCTACCTTTGAAACTCCCTCTATATGATGACACTGGCGGGCCGTAGTTTGGAGACCTCGGTTCTAAAATATTCTCGCAATTTTCTTTTGTTAAATGAGCTGCAGCATATTCTACCTCCTAATCCCCCTCTCTCTCTATCACTCTACCTATCTTCGTTTATCTCTCGCTAATTCTATGTCTCTTCTAAGGAATTAATTTTCAGAATAATGCTACTAATATGGAACTATATTTATATAGTAACTCTAGCTTGTGGCTTGTACCCAGAAAAAATCTAGAGTGTAGACTTCATGGCTTGGTCGCTCAAGTACTTACTATAGAAGATGTACATTTGAGAGAGCATAGGCGGAGCTCATAAGGAATTAGTTTTCGAAATAATGCTTCTAATAAGCAACTATATTTATATAGTAACTCTAGCTTGTGGCTTGTACTCAGAAAAAGTATAGAATGTAGACTTCATGGCTTGGTCGCTCAAGTACTTACTATAGAAGATGTACATTTGAGAGAGCATAGGCGGAGCTCATAAGGAATTAGTTTTTAAAATAATGCTACTAATAAGCAACTATGTTTATATAGTAACTCTAGCTTGTGGCTTGTACTCAGAAAAAGTGTAGAGTGTAGACTTCATGGCTTGGTCGCTCAAGTACTTACTATAGAAGATGTACATTTGAGAGAGCATAGGCGGCGCTCATAGTCATGGAACTCGCCCCACTATACCTCACCATGATGAGGGGAGAGGACTTACAATTAGTACCGTCTATGCTCTCTTGAATGTGAATCTTCTATAGATAATAATTGAACAATCTAATTTTGGTGGATGCGCTGGCGAGTCTCAATAAAAAAAAACAGCTTAATTTATCACATATATTTATTATCATAATAATAATAATAATAATAATAATAATAATAATAGGGTCTATCCAATATTATAATTGACAATCACATTTATCGTCAATTAAATGAACTTTCCCATAATGACACATTTTAAAATTGAATTTATTTTCCAACAAATACAATTTCCTTTCAAACAATAAAACTTGTTCAATTTCTTGCGGCAATGCAAATTGTTTAATTATTCTACAATAACCACCACTACCACTAATCAAAAATGTCTGAATCAACCATTCTCTAGTTGCATTCCTAGCGAATTCTTTTAATAACGGCACTTTCGGTAATTGTTCCAATAATCGATTAATTTCGGGTAAATTGAGCCGTTGTATATTTCGTATAAATATCGGTAATATCGTAAATTCCAAAGCGTTTTGTATAATAATTGGACTGACTATTGATGTCGTTAAGATGTCTTCGATTGTATGCGACATATCGCAAACGAATCGAGCTTGGACTTTGAATCGTTTCGGCCGGGGGATTTGATTCAAAAATTCCAAATATTTATCGGTGGATGTATCCAAACGATTACGAATTAATTTGAATAAATCACAATTACCATAAACGAAATGTACAACTAGAGCATCAGTTATACCAACTTTGAGACCTTTTTCTATTAGTAAATATGATAGTTTTATTATTTCTTTTGGTGGTTTTTTCGTTAATACACCCGTATAAACTAGAAAATGTATGATCGGTTCCGGTTCTAAGATATGTTGATCTAAAAATAATGATTGATTGAATTTGGTTTCGGCTAGAAAATAGAAAATATCGATAAATTCCGGATTTTGGATGAATCGTGTAAAATATGATGCCAATTCATATAATAAATCGTAAATGGATATGTGGGCCATGAAATTATCGAATTTCGACAGTTTTCGCCAATGGTCCAATGTGAATCGACCCATATTATTTAGAAAATATTCAATCGACCGTTGATTGAAACTGATCGTTTCGATTTTTATCAAAAACTCATCCAACAATTCCGATTCCATTAAATAAGCTGTTGTTATCAAATCAATCGGTATTGATTGTTGATTTCTTTCCAAATACTCCCCTACTAACAATCGTTGTACATCGATAGGACAATTTGTAAAAAATATCATATTTAAATCGTAATTTGTGATAATAGCACCGGATCCAATTAAAATCTTAATTATATCAATTGATATTGTTGATGTTTGTAATGCTAATGATAATGGTGTTTTACCATATTGATTGATAATCGATAATTTACAACCGTATTCTATTAATAATGCGACTATTTCCAAATTTCGATTTTCTATAGCTTGATGTATTGGAAATTTATTATAATTCGTCGATATATTCGGATCAGCACCGAAACTTAATAGATAAGAAACATTCACCGGTATATCTACGTAAACGGCAAGATAAAGAGCCGTTTCACCACTATTATTAGTTATATTAATATCGATTGAGTCTGAAGCTATCAATTCCAATAATTTGGGGATACTACAATAAAAAAAAAAAATCAATTTTTTTTTTTTAATTTTTAGATAGGGAATGAAATTGTGAGTCGAAAAGTCCTTTACTGTTTTTCAATCTGATGCGCCGTTAATTAGTTATTAATTAAATTAAGTAGCCAATCAGACGTCGTAGCGTATCGCTACCAATACTTACTCTTAATACTCTACACAAGAACGCTTCCCATTGGCTTTACTAATTAATTCATTGTATTATAAAGAGAGCCTTGAAAAAAACAAACAAACAAACAGTACAAGACTTTGTTCCCGAATTTCATCGCCTATATACATCCCAATATGTAAGAGACACTTAATAGAATTACTAAATTTAAACTTACCATTTATTAGCAGCAGCCACATGTAATCGTGTATTACCGAGATTGTCGATTTTTGCATTCAAATCATCATTTGATGTTAGATGATGAGGCTGCAAAATAAAAATTGCGAAGTTGAATTATTAAAGAGGGAAAAAAAAAACAACTAAATCGATCACCTGTAAATATTCTTGATAATTATAATCATCTGAATCAGCCATTTTTTTTCTTTCTAGAATTCTATTGATTGATATATGATGAAAAATTTTAAAAAGTCGTTGGAAATTTAGAAAGTCAACAACTACCCTTCCACATTTCCAACATAAAAATGCCAGGTAATTTTTATTATTACGAAAGCTCAATTTGTAAATATTGAGTGGTTACTACCTGAAGTGACTTAAGTTATTATCATCTATAGTCATTACTTTCATAATTATGCACAAAACTAAACAAATATTTACCATATAACTAACGAACTATACAGGCGGGTCAGTAAAAAGGACGTTTTTAAAGTTCGGATTTTGAAAATACGTCTATGGTATGTACACGTGAAAGTACGTCCTGTGTGTCCCGAGCGTTATTGGAAAATAATACTTATTGTAAGTACCTGGGCGGCCGAACTTTGCCCGGTATCATTCGGGTTTCTCGTGCAATCTCTCCCCCTACCACTTGTTCTCCCACTATATATCCACCTTACTCTCAGCCGAGCAGTCTATCGCCTACTATTTTCCCTTCTATTCCTTTTTCTCTACCTGTCACCATAACTCTCTTTTTCTCTTCCCATCGTCTTCTCTTGTTCTCCATCCATCTCTACATATCTTCCTCTCCCTCTCTCACTACCTTTCTGCATCTTTATCTCCCTTTTCCTTTCTCTCTTACTCTTTCTCTTTCTCTCTATATCTCTTCTACTACTAGTAGTACTTATTAGAAAACATTTTGGTATATTCTCTTTCTCTCTCCCAACCCCAATCACTTTCTTAGTCCATTGCTACCCTTTTACTCATCTCTACTTATCTATCTATCTGCATCAGTTTCTGGATCTCTATTAATCTCTCACTCTCTCTATTTTTCTCTTTCTCTCCCTCCCCCACTCATATCTCGATTTCTCAATGTTTCTCCCTCTATAGCTGTCTAAGAGAGCGAGATATAGAGAACGAGTAATATAATGATATAGAGTCAGAAAGATTGGGGAAGAGGAGTGAGAGGGGAGCGGGGAGGTATAGAGAGAGAGAGAGAGAGAGAGGTGAAAATAGTATGTGTGAGAGAGAGTGAGGAGGTGATACGGAGGGATGGATTTGGAGTGAGTGAGAGAGACTTTTATATACTCAAGGACTCTCATTTTGAACTATAAAGATTGGATTGATGCTTCCATGAGGCTCGTCTGTAAAATGAGGTATCCATGATAAGGAAGTGGTGTGGACTGGCTATCTGAGTGCTACAGCAGGAAACTTTTATGGTTACGTTGGAAAATAGAAAAAAAAAATGAATTCATTGAAATGAATATATTTTTTTACGTAAAATTGAATCTTATTGCCTTAACGACTCATATTCGTTTCGGTGCATGAATTTCTTCTAATTTCTCTATTAATTCATTGACTTTTTGTCGTTGAGTATCAAGAAAATGATTGATTTCTAGAATTTTATCACGACCTCGATCAAATTCAGTCCTGCAAAATGTACATTAATACAGTCGAAATAACTGTTTATACAGATATTGTGCAACTAGGGATGAAACATTCCCTAGGTTGAGCAGAAATTGTCTTGTTCTCTCACTAATCACACAATATTGTTCATTCTTAGAAATATAGTAATACTTTTCCATAGTTTTGAGTAAATCCTTTAGCCAGTCTTTTGCACGACTCGTCAATAAATCTTCTCTATTATCAATCAATTGCATATGTAGATCGGAACTGTCTTTCAAAGCGTTCATCAACGTATCTTTATCAAACATCAGCTGGAAAGAAATAATTAAGGCCTCAAATATTTCCGAGAAATCAATTCAATCCACTTACAACTTTCAATTTTTCACAAACACTAACTGTATCCGCAGCAGTCTCTTCTGAATTTACAGCTGCAAAAACTTGCTCAGCAATTACTGTTAAATTCTCATTGAATATCGTTTCTAATGAACGCATCTCACTGATATTACTTTGAGCACCTTCAATAAATGTATTCACCATTTCAGTTAATGTATGTTCGAAATTCGATTGGATCTCTTCAACTTGTTCCAATAATTCCAATTCTAAGCGCATCAATGATTTCCAAATGATTTCAATTTGATCACTAATATATTCAGTTATACGTTCAATTTCTAATACAAAATCATCCGTTTTGATTATTTCGTAATCGATAGTCTCCAATATTCTTTCTTTGCCTTGTAGAAACATCGCAATTTCATCCTAAGAAATATAATGGAATTGGTATATTGTGTAACTACTGAAGCAACAAAACGATTACGGCCCGAGGACTCTCTATAGCCACACAATATACTATTTCATATCATCCACATTGAGACTGAGATAGAGAAACTGGGGTAGATAGAGAAATGGGGAGAGCTGTGGAGAAAAGTGAGATATGAAGAGAGGTAGATAGAGAAAGCAGGACGTAAGACGAGAGTTAGAGAAGGAATCATGGAGGCAGTGATTTACATACATAGAGCAAGTGGAGCGTGAGGAAGGAGGGTGATATGAAGAACAAGTGATAGAGATGTGGCGAGAGCAAGATATAGAAAGAAAGGCGGCTAGTGTGAGGGGGATATGGTGAGGAAAAGAGAGAGGAGTTCGAGAAAGAGAAATAGTGTGTGTTGAAGAGAAATGCGTAAATGGGGAGTGAGATGAATATGGATAGGGGCAGGGAGAGAGAGAGATGAAGTGAGATAGTTGGAGGGAGAGAAAGGATGAAAGAGAGTGAGATAGGAAGATGTGAGCGAGATGGGTGAGGGTGATTCAAAAATCTAGAGCAATATAAACTGATACATACAGTACTTTTCTTTTGATTAACAGCAATCGCAAATGCTAGATGTCTATGGAATCTCTTAATTTCCGTATCTCGAATTTCGTATTGTTCCTGACCGATTTTGAAGATTTCCAAACAGAATGTCGTAAATTGTTCTTTATATTCAACATACAGTTCTTTAGCATCATCACCTAATTCCAAAAAGTCTTGTCCATATTCATCGTCAACAAATAATGAATCGAATAGATATGATGAATTCAAATGTTCAACAAATGATTTACTATATAATTCCGTTTCATATTGTTCTTTTTCGATAGCCAATTCCATTTCATGGAATTCATTATATTTCTCATTTTCAATTTTCAATTTGTCAGCAAACATTTTATTACCAGCTTCGATTTCGGATTTTTGTATTATACGGTATTCGTTATAAATTAATTGCGGTAGAAATGCAGCTATGAATAGACGGAAGTTTGGATCGTCAGCACATGGATTCTGAGCCATATTCAATGATCGCAGCTTTCGTAATTTCTTCAAATAGATCACCTAAAGGTGCAATAAAAATAATATTTTAATAATTTGAAGGGTCATAACACAGCGCACTTCAATGCGGTAGCCAGTGCCGTAACGGGGATATAAAGCGGCCGTTGCGCTTCAACGTAAACCCAATACTAACTAGTAAAATCATTTCGATATAACGCCTCCTACACGACGGAGTAACACTACTCGGGTATGAAGATGATCTAGTGGTCGTAGCCGTAGCAAAAAAGGAGGAAACTCTGGAATACAGAGTGGAAGAATCAATTAGCAGCGAGTGGTCGATGGATGACGGAGAAAGGGCTTGCCTTGACTCGACACAAGACAGAAGCCATCTTGCTGATAGGCCGACGAAAGTTGCGTGAATTGACTGTGCAAGTGGACACGATTAACGTAACGACTCGGGAATCTGTGAGGTACCTGGGTGTTGGAATCTCAGGATTGCCGAGCAGATAAACCGAGTAGTGAGCAAGGCGATGGTGTGCGAGAAGGCCCCCGGGATACTGACGCCTAACATTGGCAGGCCGTTGGTGTGTTAATGTGTGCAGTCGTGCACTCTATAACTCTGTTTGGAGTGCAGCCCTGGATGGATACTTCTTGTATGAAAGTTTATAAAGAGCGTCTGATGAGGATGCAGAGGTGTATGCTACTGCGTGTGTGCATAGCGTTGGTCACCGCGATCGTCCGGCTAGACCTACTAGCGGACGAAAGAGTGCTTGTGTGGAAATGTGGTGACTCATTAAGTCAGTACTTTGCGTATTTGGCAAGATAGGTAGCGGGGTTCGGAAAAAGGTGCCGGGACCTGACTAAATGGGTGAACTGGGGGCACGGTGAGGTGGATTACCACTGCGTTGCGATTGAGGACACACCGGAGCATACGGTCTCCGAATATATCAGATGGGAGTGTTTGCGGAGAATAGCAGAGAGTAAGGTGGGTGTGTGCCTGACTGTCAACAACCTAGTTGAAACGTTGCTCCAGGGTGCGAATGAATGGTGTGTGCTGGCTAGTATGATTGCTGGCATTGTTAGGCGTGAGCGTGATAGAGGTCACATGATTTCCCTTGTTTGGATCGCTGGGTGGCTCTCGCGGTCCGGCGGCTTTTCGCTGCTGCCCCCCCCCTGAGTGTGTGGGGGGTGCACGCCATATTGTAATTCTGATCTAAAGAAATGCCTCTTAGTGAAAACTTCCAATACTATATCTACATTGTCAAACTGTACTATTTACACTGAACTGTGCCACTCACTTGCCCCATACTACGATATTTTAAAGACATAGGCTACTCTTAATCGAGTCAGTATCCTTCATTTTGCACTATAAACCCAATTATGTCCGTGGTGGATGCCACTTCTGCCACGCCCTTGTTACGACACTAGTGGTAGCATATTGGGTGGGCTACCGCGTTGAGGTGCGGTGTGTGGTTCCGTCAAATAAAGGGGAACTAGACTGTTATTGATTATTTTTTCACAACAATTACGTTATCAATATCCTCAATTTTATTATGGCCAATACTGAGAATATTCAATTTCTTCAAATTATACAAATTTTCAATGGTTGTTATATGATTGTGGAATAATTTCAATCGTTCCAAATTGACTAAACTATCTAAATTCTCAATTTTCGTTATATGATTGAACGATAGATCTAATTCGATTAAATTTACTAAACTATCCAAATTTTCAATTTTTGCAATTGAATTATTATTCAAACTTAATTTTGTTAATGAACTCAACACCCACAGATGATCAATTCGTAAAATATCTACAAACAAAAATTCTAGATTAAATTGTAAGTTCCGATAGAGTTTTTTGATAACAACATTGAAATTCTAATCGGAGTCCATGAACTTCATCGAATGGTATTTCTTCTTCTTTAGCTAAACGTTGTGGTTCACCTTTTGGTACTTGTTCCAAAATACATGTATGTAATAATTCACTATTTATTACTTTTGGTTCTTTCAATTTGCAAATATTCATAGTTTTGGGTAATTTTATCACGGAATAATACTGACAACGTTTTTCTGTACAAATTTCACTTGTAACTATAGAAACCAAAATATATACAGCGTGTGTCTCGGAGAGAGTAATTCAATACAAACTATATTGTTTTCGCCTTCTGCAGGAAGTGACTGAGTAACTATAGAGAATTGAGTCTATGCAAGCAGACCGAACTCCATATACACAGCTTTTCAGTTACTCTAATACACTATTATTACAAACGCCACCTAGCGCTAATCTCATAGACTTAACAACACAATTAAGGAACGGAATGAGGCGACATATTCGAATTCAATAACCTGACGTTTATAACAATTATCTGACATCTGTCAATTGATGCAAGATCAAACTCTACCAGATGGCGTTCGATCGCAACATGTATTTCCATGAGTGAATTTAGAACAAATTTTGTCAATTCTCCCGTATGAGTTCGGTCTCCTTCATGCTAAGAATGCTGTTTTGTGAAGATAGATTTCTCTTCTATATAAGCCTCTTATGGATATTATGTTCAGTATATTCCACGTATTCGCTTTATCATGCTTGAGAAGAAGTTTTTCCGAATAATTTTGATGATACTGTTGGTAAGCTTGATTAGACACCATCAGGATAGACTTTGTCTATGGGATTTCTTGGTATAAAAAGTTGTTTGGTTTTTTTTTTGTGTGGAGATAGTGAGCCTAGCACTCCAAAATGTGTTCATATTGCGCTTACGAAAAATTTATTTCTATGGGATCTAAAGTATGATGACTGTGAAAGCCTTAGGCTTGCGTCAATTTGAATACTATAGCTGCTTGTTTCTTTTCAGTTTGGTGATTAGTCAAATGGCATCTAGTATTGTGATTTTGCCTTTGGATTACTACAGCTACAACACCGTATGGTTCAGTCTGTATATAAATTTCAAATTTGGCGCACTAAAGAGACAATCTGGCTGCCAACTGCCATCTGCCAACTTTTCGATCAGATTCCTTTATTTAGTCACAAATACTTATATGAGTAATAATTAAATAAATATTATTATAATTAAAATAAATAATTAAAATTTATCAACTTCAATCATTATTTGATGATTTCCATCATTAATTTCAGATGAAATCATCATTGGAAATTAATGATTAGATAATTATAAAAAACAATTGCCCAACAATGATCCAACTGTAAGTTTTTGTTTTGGAATAATTCTAATTTCTTGTTTTTTTTTTCGTTTAAATTACATTGAAATTATTTGATTACAGATAAGATAAATTAATATTTGAATAAATAAATAAAAATGGATAATTCAACAAATTATAATAGAAATCGTAATAGACTTAGATTGTGGTTATGTCGTTTATTGAATTTCAATCAAAATAGCAATAATAATAATGATAATAAAATAGCAAGTTCTGATGATAATAATGGAAATGATAGTGATCGAATAACGAATTGTACACAGCAAACACGTAAAAGTTTCCGTAAAAGCTTGAAAAAAATGCAAACCAGTATGAAAAGTTGTATAATACAAAACCGTTCAAAATCAACAATACAAGACACTGAAAGTGTCGATATTTCATGTGATAATCATCCAACATCATCAATAATCGTTAATGATAATGATATTCCAATTGCTACGCAACAGCAACATCGTATACCAACTGAAGAAATACAAAGCTTAGCATCATGCTATTGGTATTGGGGACCAATGTCGACATCCAAAGCTGAAGAAATGTTGAAATTCAAACCAGACGGTACATTTCTTGTGCGCGACTCATCATCGGCTAGTTATTTATTTAGTATTAGTTTCCGTAGTGTTGGTAAAACAATGCATGCACGTATTGAATATAATCGTGGTAAATATAATTTATATGGATCATTCACTACTGATGGTTATACAACAGTTACTGAATTAATACAGGATGCTATACGTATATCAGAAAATGATGTTTATTGTTATTCACGTAAAAGTGAGAATGATTGTGATTTTCCCGTTAGATTTACACAACCTATTTCGAGATATCAAGAAGTTAGATCGTTGAAATATTTAGCTAGATTTGTTATTAGACAATATACGAATATTAATGATATTTTCAAATTACCGGTGCCTAGAGAATTACATAATTATTTATTAGAAACACCATATTTTTGATTTTGAGTAATAGAAATTATAGAATCCAGGCATCGGTTGCAATATTTTTACTAATCCGAGACTGTAATTGTTATGGAAAATAGGTAATAGAGCACTATTTTTTTTTATGTTCCAACTAGAATCAGTTGAGGCATGTTATAACGATCGTACCACGCTATTTTTCCTGGAAGTTGGCGTTGCATTGGAGAACGTAGGGCCTAGCGTAATTAAATTTGACAATTGTTGATAAATTTTCTGAAAAAAATTAAGGTTAGAATCTCAAGACTGGATTATAACGTGATAAAATGATTGAATAATGTAAAATAAATCCAAAAATGTGTGCAAGAATGTAGAAAATCATAGTTTACTGTCAATTTACTACAAATTATTATTGTAATAAGCGTTAGTAATCTGTGTTACCGACAGGCGGCCGAAACAATCAACGGACCTACGTTCATAGGATCAACGCCAACTTTGAGGAGAAATAGCGTGGTACGATCGTTAGAATTGAAAAGTGTCTTCCTAAATGAAATAACTACAATATTTCCTGATTTTGTGCAATCGGCTCAATATTTGTTTTGCTTCTGTTGAATTAAGTGTGGTAATTTTTTTAATTGCAATAATTTCCAATTATATTTCTGATAATTTATTTATATTATGAATTGTGACTGTTTTTTTTTTCTTTAAAAATTTTATTAAATTTATACAAAGTGTCTCACAAAGAATAGATCGTACAAAATGGATTGGTAGGGCATGACAATTCTCTTACCGTTTCATCTACTGTCTATTACTTTTGAGACACTCTGTATAATAATGTTTTTTTTTAATTGTTTGATAATGTCTTTGTACTTTTAGCAATCATAAGAAGCTATACGGTTAATTATTATTCAAATTATGCAGGTTTTTGTA
>JAZBGX010002789.1:0-11537 GCA_037414775.1 Zonitis immaculata | reverse complement strand
CAACTTGTGCAATTGGGGCTGAATAAGCTAATGGTGTAACTAACGGCGAAGCTAATGGTGATGATAGCAGAATTTGAGCTGAAGAGACAGCGATTAGAGCACAAACGGCAACAATAACAGCCTGAAATAATTGAATTATAATAAAATTATAACAGAAAATTATTATTTTTTTTTTTAAACTATACCTTCATTTTTTTATATTACAAAATTGGTTTTGTTGATCAAAATCAATCAAAATTGTACTGATTTGAAAAATTCTTTCGGTCATATTTATATGAAATTTGAGACAAAGAACTCTTGATATACCTAATGAAAAAAATTATCAAAGGAAGTAACCTTCAATAATCCGAATCAGGTTTATTTGGTTTTTATTGAAATTTTTGGGCGTTGGTTGTTTGAAATTTCAAAGGGTAAAATAAAATTGACGGAATTACAGATTAGACAATTCGTTGTCTTATTTATCATCTACATTAACACAGAAGGCTAATTGATTTATCAAGTTTTTTTTTGTTGTATTCAATTGTTAGTCAATTCTGGTAATTGAATAAATTTAATTAAGAATTATTTCTAACGTCATAGAGTTTTTTTGAAATTTTAAATGAATGACATAATGTTTAAGCAATTAGAAATTAATTTGAAATTCTAATTCCTATTTACTTGGAGCAATTTATTCGAGAATGAGTTATCTTCAAAAAAAAAAAGAATTCAAAAATATATCCTTGATATTGATTGTAATTGACCAATTAGCATAGAAATTAATAAATAATGTTTTTTTTTTATCAGAAAACAGCAAAAATTAAACATTGGGCAATAAAACTGCTGAAAATTCAAAGTCATTGTCAACGGAAATTTTGATTTCCAGAAAAATATAGCTGTACTGAATCTCATCGTAATTTTACTGTCAAAATGAATTTTCTATAAATCATTACAACTGCCATTGAGCCATAAAAAAATTAGAATGTAATTACGATTTTAATAAAAATAAAACCGACTTCTGTTGATCGTATTTGGCTTGGATATTAAAAAAAAAAATTGAATTTTCGTTGACTGTCAATTGTGAGATGACATACTCTTGATAATCAAAATTAAAAATTGTCCACATAAAATTTACTAAATTTATTGTAACAAAATGGGCGTCACTGTAGTAGAGACGGAAACGCCGGTCGAACATGATCCTGATAAGATTGCAAAACTCAAAGATCGACGTGCCACCAAAGCTATCAAAAAATCAGATTCTCAAGAAATAATCAAAAAGAAGCTCTCACTCAAACCAGAGCTTTTGAAATGGTGGCAAAAGGAGCCGTTCAAATTTGCGTAAGTTCAATTGATTCAAATTTGAAAATAGATTCTCTAAACGAATAAACCGAGTAATAATATGATTAATGATTATATATGTATCTCGTATACGAATAAATTTTCTAAAAATCGCGACTACTTATAATAAAATAGATAATTATTAATTTCTATAGCGAACCATTCAAAAGTGGTTGTTGATAGCCACAAAAAATAATTAATGAATTTTCGTAGAATCTATCGAACAATAATATGTAAGTTTCACCCCACACCCACAATCACCGTTGCTTAGTTTCAAATTACAAATAATCTCAACAAACAAGGTTCATCGTACTCGTTGAATTCAAAATTTTGTTTTTGTAGACATGGCAAACATATAAAAGCTTTTATTGTGGAAAGCAGCCGAATAAATAAGCGGGTCATCATGTCTTATTGTGTAATTGAGGGTGTTATTTGCAAACAATAATAAAACTCTTGTTATTGTTGTTGTTGTTGTCGTTGATCGCGTGCAAAATAAACGTTTAATGTACTGGTGTTGTCAACCATTCGGAAATATCCATTCGCAATTAACCATCTAGCTGATGATAGTCGTCATTACTTTATTATTATAGTGTCAGAAACACTTGGGAAATTTCACCAAAGTATTTCTCAAAATTACGCATATAGTGTTTAATCTAATTTTTATTTCCCAATAAAATATGAGTGAATCGAAATTTCGACAAACAATGGATTTATTAGTTGGTTTCGAATTCAAACGGACTAATCGAGAGAAAATGGATGAAGTTCATGATTGGGTTAATAAATTTATTAATAAAAAACAAATCAACAATAGTCAATCTAGTAGAGATAATTCAACATCAGGCTATTGTAGTGATAATTATTATAAGAGGGAGGTGAACAATTTTATTAAAAAATTAAATTTACCAAAAATTGAATGCAAGTAAGTGGATTTCAAAAAACGTAATTTCTGCTTTGTGATCGTCATAAGTGATTGTTTTTCTTTTCTATAATCTCACCTAGATGGCCCTTGGTTTAATTCCTTTAAAGTTACGTTTAAGAAACAAAACAAAAATTAATTAGCCGCTAGTCTAATTTATTGATTATCCTCAAAGTTTATTGTTGTCTTGGGTAGTTGTATAATTGAAATATTAGATACTGTATAGAATCTAAATTTCGAAACTAGATACAAAATACGATCATTATTTTGTAACTTAAGCGATCTCCAATTTATGAATCGTTATATAATTTCGTGCGACTTTCGCTTTTATTGCAAATATTTTTAATTATTTTTTTTTTTTTTTTTGGTGATAATCACCAACAATTATTCAGACATGACAATAATTGGAATTGAAAATAACAGCATGAACTTTTGTTTGATTGGAACTTTTGCCTCTCTCAAATTATAAACAAAATTATTTTAGGATAATCTCGATTTCATGTTGGTGTTGTTAATAATTATATGTAAAATTGGAAGTTAATCCAATAGATTTGTGCAATGTTAGTATTAACACAAGATTACAAGATTAGTAAAGTTGTAGCTATATATTTTAACTTAAAATTATCAGAATAACTCTAATATTTGTACTCGGTATTTAATCTATTTAGACAACAGCAATTAATAAATAAAAGTCTTCGTAGCCTCGATTGTCGATTTTTGGACTTTTCAATTGACCCAAAAATAGTTGAAAACCGAAATTTCAATTAACAATAATCCATATTTTGGAAAATTCCAACACTGAATCACTACACTAGAAATCGGATTTTTCACATATCGAAACAAATACCTAATTTTCTGAGAATAATTGAGGACGATATTATTATTAGGATTTTCCTAGAATTGCCTATTTAAATAATCAATTATTATGGAAGAAACTAACAAAATCAACCATTTATGAATATTATGAATGAAGATCGATATGATTATAACGCCGCCAATTATTATTATTATTATCTAGTCAATGACACTGACTTGGTTTTTTATTTCCTATTTGAATGATAATAGCGCGAACCCGGGTACGAAGTGTCACGACATGGCAAGTACCTGGCGTCAAGGGCGTGTTTCATACAAAACCTACAATCAATCCATCTTTTATAAAATCCATCCACCCTTATAACGGAATTTATTATTTAAAGTATTCGGTAACGTGTGTATATCTATAGAATATATACACGAGACATAAGTCAGTCACAGGAAAAAACTCATTTTTATTTGTAATTTCAATATTTTTTTTCCCAGTCAGATAATTCATGGTTGTAAATGCGTAATAATCGGAAATAGTCGTTCGAATTCTAACAATAAATCGAACTTATTCTATTTATTTGTAGAATAAATCAAATTAGCATTTTTATAGTCAAATTACATGCATACTTGTAAAAGTACTCACTAATTCTGGAGCAAGTTTTTTATTTTTATCAAGTATTCCGTCTTGATTTAGTTTTTGTTGAAATTTACACTACGCTAATTCGAAATATAACAACAAGAGAAAGAAAGCTCATGAAATATATGAACATGAACATTGAAATTTTAAGCTCACAATTCATTATTTCTCCAAGATGTTTTCATTAAATACAAAGCAAACACAAACCCTATTAAATTTGAAGCTTCTCATTTGCAAATGAATGATGGCATTGACTTTTAGTTGAAACAAAAACAAAGTGGGTACATAGAATAAAAAAAATAACAACAAGAAAAACAAGTAAAGATAGATATACAGACTTCTATAATATAAGAAGAGCTCTACTCATTTAATGATAATAAAAGAAAAATAAATTTAAAAAAAAACAACAACACACAATTTCATTAAATATCTTGTTGTTACAAGTCATCAATTTTCTTTTGTTTTTGTCATTTCCATTTATCTGTTACATTACGGTGATGATTAATTTTTTTCATAGTAGGTACATGGTATTATTATTAATATTATCATTTGTTTTTAATGAAGCTATATGGCAGTCGATTCACCATTTACCATTAATTTTGTCTTTATTAATTCTTGCCATTCATAAATTTGATAAATTGTTTTAGTTCTATGCAAATTCAAAATCAATCCAAGTATGCACACAGGATTATATGCTATAAATCTCTATTAGAGTTTCTTAGAATTTAGTTTGTATAGAGCTGGTGGAACACCCACGTAATAATTTTCGACAATATTTGATCAAGTCATTATATGGGGAATTTCCTAGAATTCAACGAATCAATGAGTTCTCATGAAATTCCAAATTCTCAAAAATAATCATTCATCAAGCTAAAAGTCATTGTTATCGATTTGATGGATCGCATCTTTGATTAATGCAAAGTATCACTTTATACCTGTATATGAGGATGGAATTTCATTGGACTAGTTTCATATCGGCAACTTTATACAGCTATATTGTTCGAATTAGATAATTGGACGAGGAATATGAAACGTAACTTGAAACTTTGTGGAATTTTAATCAAACCTATTGGAGAAATATGGAAATTATTGAATGAATTTCAAAAATTTTCATAAATATTTCCAATTATGCAATGATCTAAAAGGCAACTACGTACGTAATCAAATCAAGGTAATGCGTGAATTCTTCAAAGCTCAATCACAACTAAATCAATTGAAAAAATATATAAATTTCTGAAGATTTTTATTGGAACAACAAGACAAGATTTTCTTTAAATTGCTTGTAACGTCCAACTTCTAACAAATAACAATAAATTGGAGGAGAAAAAGATACCCTAAAACAGATCAAAAACAAAATAGAAATCTAATACCTTAACAGCGACTTGGGAAATTCACTTGAAATTAACAAGAATCTATTGGCTCAATAAAATCTTATTTGTTCCGGAATAATCTTACGCTATAACTTAAAAAACTTTCCCGAAAAAATCGTTTTTGGAAACACGTCCTATAGGTAGCTATAGCTATAGATACACAAAAATCCAATAGCTTGATTGCGCAAATATTATTTGCGTCGAATTATTAATTAGAAACTAAACGTTAATTATAAATTGAACTACAATGAGGTCGTGTATGCGTTAAAAGACTATATTGTTGTTGTTTTCATGTCATCCTTCACCCAATTTCATTTCGAAAAATAAATGCAAATTTAATTGGAACTTATAGCAATTCGATTATTAGAATCAACACTCTCATATATTTTTTATTATAGAATTATTGAGAATTACAAACGGCTCTTTGGATTTTTCGCGAGATATTTATATAAAAATCCTTCAACTGCATTGCGTCTTTCCCCCCCATAACAATGATAAAAGAAGGTCGTGTCGCGCTATATATTGTTTATATACTATACGAAATATTATTGGGGCTGGGGAAGTTTGTCACACAATATACATGTGCTTTGTTGTTTCGTGTAAGTTGACGACACGCTCATCTGCCAAGTAGATGTTTTACACTTTATTTGCACTTTAGCGATATCTCTTTAGATTGGAAAAGGGGGAAATCTTCACTATACACACACGAAAGCTTCACCAGTTCTCGTTCCAAATCCTTATCGGATCCATCTAATAGGTAAAATTTATTCAAAAGTTGTCAGCTATATAATTCAAAATTGATTAAAATTTCACCAATGTGTTTCTAAAATAAAATAATAATTTTCCAATTAAAAGTGAAATACGACAAATTAACACTTTCACTCGTCGTATTATTTAGTGTGATTGAACGAATTTCAATTTGAATTGATGTTTTTTACTAAATTGAAAATCTAATTCCTGTACGAGTTTTCGGGGATTCCAATCAAAAAATCAATTATTACAACTGTTATAGGATTATTATTCCATTTCAAACGAATACAATATAATTCACCCGGCGCATCCACCAATGAACAATCACATTTCTCTATCATTGAAATTCGAATGAATAACAAAAGAATAAATGTAATTAGAATTATGTAATTGTTGATGAGGAATATTTATAATTAATTTGAATGAAATACTTTCCAGATTCAATCATCCTCATGTGAAAGCACGTTTAGAAAAACTAATGGAATCTAATACAGTGAGTTTAACCGATCGCAACTATATGCTACGATTGACTGAACGTATTTTTGAAGATTATATTGAACAAATGCAAAAACGTATCGCAGTTAGAGAGGTAATTTGGTTGTAATTTGTATAGAAATTCAGTTCAATTTTTTCAATTTATGGATTATATGTTATTTTTATTTTTTCTTTTTGTTACAAAATCGTAGGTGGAAGAGAAAGAGCGTATTAAAAATCTGGTGTTGAGCGGTGAGATTCCATTAAGTCAAGCCCCACCATCTATGGCCGACCATCCGATTATTTCAATTGAAAAGTATTGTGATAAATTGATTAGTGAGAGGCGTGCAAAGGTGAAATTAGCGAGATTGAATTTCGGCTGTTCCATTTTGTTTTAATATTTCTTTTATTCGAATTTTCATAGTATCGACTAGTGAAAGTCAATATACCGACACATCTTTATTACGACGATACACCTGATCCCCCATCAGGATTATCGATAGAAAAAGGCCACGTATACAGGTTGCCTATGGAAAGGCTATGCATTCCTGTATCTAGATTTGTTCCATTAGAAGAGAAACCTAAAGAAATCCAACCATATATGTATAGTGAAGATGACTTTAATTGGTTGAAATTCGAAAGTGAATTAATTAAAAATTTGAGGAAATGTGAGACTGTTGAGGAAATGTACAAGTTGTCCGATGAAATTTTGGGTGAATTGAAAACATTGGAACATATGGATGCAATGGACAGACCATCAATGATGGCTGATGACATTTCGATTAGAGCTTCAATCATTTCAGAAGCAACAGAAACTGAATTTGGAGATAAAGCTTCAATTGCAGAGAAAGCTTCAGTATCAATGGAAGCATAAATGATTGATTTGTTATTTTTTAAGCTTGAAAAATGAATTAAATTTTTTTATGTATATATTTATTCGGATGATAACATGATTTTTCACTTGTTTATTAGATTTAATCGGTACTTAAAAATGTCCTGACGTTCGATTTCGAATCGATTGTGGTCCAAGTTCGTCGAGAAGACTAACGGTTACAAAACTAGAATTCTTGTAAAATTTTATTTTTTAACAAGTTTGGATCAAACTTGCTCACTTATCTCTCTTTTTCTCCAATACGTCCTGTATAGCTATCGTGTAAGTTTTTGTGAGAATTAAGAATTTCATCAGTCCAACTTGAAATTCATGGCACATACATAAAAATAATTACACTTATAATAACATTTATACTATAATTACAATTATTAATTTGGATCTTGATCTTGAAAATTGAGAATATAAGTAAGTGAGGAACGCATAAAATAAAATCCATAAATTTTTTTTTTCGTCCATTCGATGCTATAAAATGTTTTCAGTGAATGAAATTTTTATTGGTGGGATTTCTTTTATTACAGTCACGAATGGAATGAAATAAAAATTGTTCAATTGTAATTTTCATTGGGCATCATTAAATTGTTAAATTACTTATAAACGTTGAGATTTATTCACATTGCCTCAAATGAATTGAATCGAGAAAATTGATCTAGGGAAAAACAATATAAAAAAAGTTTAGGTAACAAAATTTTTGAAAATTATTTATATTCGAATCGATTGAAATGAAACCTATATTCCGGTTAAGGTTTTATTAAATTGGAATTTCTGAATATTTGATAAGAAACCATTAATGGATTTGACAAATAGAAAAAATGAAATATAATAGAAAGTAAATGAAAAAACAGTCGTGATTATAATAAAATAACGTTTGTCAATAGATCTTCGAATTGTTAAGCTGAAAAGAATATATTGATTGTGATATATTTATTTATAAAAATTATTAGTTACCGATGTGAGTTGGGAATGTGCACAAACAACAAGAAAATTAACTCGAAATTATTTACTGGTAGGATCTTACATCATTTGTCGAAATTTTATCATGAAATACAGATATGGATTGTTCTTTTTGGTTGGCTCATAAATAAAAATTCTTTCAAACTTTCCATATGTACAATATAGGTACATATTTCTATAAAATATATAAGAATAGATACAAATAACATTGCAATATTTCAAAAAACGCCACACACAGTCTATTCCTCTATTTATCCTAATAAATTCCAGTCTCTTCTGTCTCATAATTTGAGCAGACACAATATTTATTGAAGTTGGTCGTATAACTTGTTGAACGCTGTAACTTTCTCTCTCTCGGAAAAAAAAAACATCACAAACTCTAATCACTCGCAATATTTGTCCAATACACCCACATGTTGTTCCATTGCGCATCAGCTTAAAGTATAAAAGACCGAACATAGAAGCGTGAAACTACCACAATCATTGTGTTATTCTAGATAGCTGAAAGTGATTGGGAACTTTTCAAATCTGTTCATAAAGTGTGTGATTCTATTAAAGCTAAACGATCAACAAGTAAGAAATAACAAGATTCTATTCTTATTCTAACAGCTATTCATTAGTGCCCCATTAGTTAAATATAAAATTGGAATTTTTAGTTGTGTTTTTAATCATCAGTTATATTTAATCTATTGTTCATTATCGTAGAATAATTCTATTTCCGAGCGATTAAATCGTATATTTTCCAATTCATATAATTCGGATCAATCGAATGACTGATTTATATTGGAATTTTGAATTTGAAACGCTTTTTTTATAAAGAAAAATTCAATTTTACCAAAATTTGATTTTAACGCGATAAATGGTGGATGCGCCGGGCGACCTGCTATCTAATGCCATTTAATTGGATTTATTGTAGATGAATTGAAAATTATTTAATGATCTTTATTGTCTAAGAAATAAGTGGAATCCTTTTCTGTCACATGACATAATAAATTGGTTATTATAATTCGATTATTGCTGGTCGAGCAATCGCAATTTGATGGTCATGAAAAAAAATTCGATACTAAATATATAGTTCATTAATTTTGATCTTTTTTTTTACAATTCAACGCATTGGAGAATATTATAATATTTCGCAAATAAACGTGACAAAATATTCCAATAATAATATGAAAATGTGTTGATTTATGTATGAACAAGACCAATATAGATCTCTACTGCGGCTAATAATTGGACTAAAGTGGCCATAGTTAATGCAATTTCCCAACCCTATTAGTTGTCTATGCCTTATCTGAATTGAATTTCGTTCCATTTAATAATACAATGATTTTGTCAGAAATTCATGTTGATCGATATATTTATTGCAGTTGTTGAAATCTCATAAATAATCAATTGATAATGGGATGGCTTCCAAGTGTTGTCATTTTATTAGCTTTTCGATCTTTGGTTCAAGTCAATGGTTTATCGGATACAATCAATCAATTGCATGATATCGACGAGTCACCTTACAATCTCAATAATCTTGGTGAGTTTCCTACATTAATTCCCAATGACATTTCTATATTGATGAATATATTTATATTTATAAATCAAATGGTAGATGTCAATGATGATAATTTCTGGAGTCAATCTGATGATCATAAATTGGAACAATTGAGCCAACTTTTGAGGGAAATTCTCATCCAACCATGGCCTGAAGGTACAAGTCCATTATTATATGTTGAAGAATATCCCAATGTTGGTAGTACATTACCAGAGATTGAACAGATGTACGAAAATAGAGAACTGAATAATGTTCCATTTAAACGATCAAGATACTACAGGAAATATCCATGGAAAAGGCAGAATTCTCGGTAGTCAAATAACAATAATATCAAATATTATTATTATTATTATTAGTGTTATTGTTTGAAATGTGTATATAGGTACGATGCAGAAAATCGGTATTTATGTCAACCAAGTAAAGATGATGTTTTCCGTTTATTAGTTGCATTACATGAAGCTCGTCAAGGTAATCGAGGGCAAACAGTGAATTTCTGTAATAGAAAACGACCAGCTGCGGCAATTTTCACTAATATACGTTTTTTGGGTTGATTTTTCAATTGAATGTGTTGGTTGGATTTTCTAACAGATAAAACACATTACAGTATTAAACAATTGTTAATGGGCTTTTATTGTATTTTCTTATTGTAGTTTTCGATGTTTATTCTAATGCTACTGCATTTATTTATTTTTAAGTAATGAACGAAACTAAGACTGTTAGTTTGTAGAAATTCCACAAAAATATATACACACATATATATATATATATATATTTCTTTTATGTTCAATTATAAAATATCGCTGTAATTATTCTAATTATAATGTTAATTATTAAGTAAAGAGAAATCAATTAAATTTATAAATGTTATAATAAATTAACGATATGTATGTTTCAGTAGTTTCATACATTCCACATTTCATCACAGTCAACAACTTCGAATTCGATTTGTTCAACTTTATCGACTTTACTTACATCAAATTGAATTTTTTCAGATCGCAATGGCACTACTGTAAATTTAGCGTATAATAATTAGAAATAACATTCTATAATTATCGTTACTACCTAAAGAATTCTCAGTTATCGGTAAACACTTTGTAACGTTCTTATCGATATTCCCAATGAAATCACAAAATGTCTCCGGCAAATTGACTTCAGTCGAATTTGTAATAATTCCACAAATATCTAAAACTCATTCAAATTGTCTTGCAATTGACTAATAAATAAAAACAAAAGATAGTAAGAACCTTTGAAATGTTCGCTAAATTTCACCATATATTTCGATCGCACCAAATCGGAACGATTTTCGGGTTTAATTTGCACATAGCGTTCGGCTGGAACTTTCGGATCTAAAAATTTCCAAATTCAATACAAAAAAAAAAAATATGCAATTGATAAATAAATAGTTTTCCTAACAGTCACAATCGTCACTTATTTGATAGCCACTAATTCGTAATCGTAGATCGTTTATTCGATTATCGGGTATTCGTCGATAGGTGATAACAGATTCGGTTTCCTTGAAATCAATTGTTGCTGGAATAATGGAAAATAGTACCTAACATGAGTGAAGAATTCGCTAATATTGGTGATTGTTTACCGGTACGTCCAGATATTTGGCCACAATACGTCGCACCATCAATAACGATTGATTCTGATTCACAGAGAAGGTCGCATTTTTCGAAATATAATTGAATCCTACAAATATCCTACAATCATAAACAATTTCTAATCAATATTGATTAACCTAGATCGTCATGGTTGTTTACTTACAGGACTAGATTTTTTTATAATAAAAATACATGTCGGCTCGTTGTAAGCGAATATATCGAAAATAAATTGACGTTCTTGTATTGTACGTCTACAAGTTAGTAAAGGATATTGTGTTGTTG
>JAZBGX010002787.1:0-11540 GCA_037414775.1 Zonitis immaculata | reverse complement strand
ATATAAGTTACCTTAGAAGGAGGAGATATCAGATGAGAGGTTGATAAGGAATAAAGTTCTGAGACAAGCAGTCCTCTATTGCTAAATGATTAGTGCACCAGGTAAAAAAACGACAAAGTACGCCTCGTACAGAATTTCATTGCCTATCTACCTCTTCTCTGTTCTCTAATCTTTTCGAGACAGTCTGTATATTAATTAATTAACTAATTAATCAATTAATATGAATTGATTTAATAAGAAGATTTTTTATAACTAACTCATTTTTGAGAATAAGACGCACTTAGACAGTTAATGTTTTTCATGCATAAACATATCTCGGAAAAATTATAATTGTTATAAATTAATGTTGTATTTTTTCTATACTTAAGTGTTTTACAGAGATTGTGTGCATTTTTTTTTTATTATTATCATCATTTCAATTGTTAGAAGATTTTGATACTTTGAGTCTTTATAAAAAAAATTCTATTTAAGAGTTTTAAAATAATTAATATTGGTGGATGCGCCGGGTGCACAAAACCACGTACTCCAAGTATTAAAATTTTCACCTCATTCTACTTTTAATTCGGTCATTAAATGTAACTTTTCAATGCATATTAGTTTATTTTTATTTTTCCGTAGGTACAAGGACTTTTTTAAGAAAAATATATAAACTTATATTTTCATTTTACGTTGAACGTTTCATCATTTAATTGTGATTCCATCAGCAACGAATATTGAATTAAAATTGTCAATATTAAAATGTAGTTTATATAATAATTTTTAGACATTATAATAGTATTGACAATTTTAATTTAATGTTCGTTGCTGTTCAAAATTACAATCAAGTGATGAAAATAAGTTTATATATTTGTCTTAAAAAAGTCCTTATACCTACGAAAAAATAAAATAAATTTTAGTTCAATTTTCAATTAATTTAGTTAAAAACGAAACAATACATAATGCTCAAATTTCTATTGAAAATTGTATAAATTGGTGCCAACTTTTTATTCAAATTAACAATTTGAAATTGGTGGCTTGACGTCCAATATTATGCAAATTAATAATTTTTGTCGAAAAAAAATTTGGTGCGGTTCTGCAAGAACAATATTTTTTTGTTTGTTATTTTGGATATTTTCAACCCAAATTTAAAAAAATATATATAAATTAGTGATATAATTAGACATGCAAATTTGTATAGTTCTCTTTCATTATTCTAATATCTGTATCATCTTGTAGATATGTAAAAAAATTTAATAATAATGAAAAATAAACTCTATAGACCTTTAAAATTAATTTGATTTAACAATTTATTATTGAATAACAATTTCACAATCTATTTCTTTTTGCCTTTATCCTTCCCTTTATTCTTCCCCTTCTTCTTTTTCTTACGATAAGGCCCCAGTTTCTTCACTTTCATCACGTTTCGCCACCATGCCTTAAATTTAATAAGTTAATGATAGGAAATTATCGAGTTTTCACTTCAAAAAATGGCTAAAACTTTAGGAAGTATTATTCAATAGACATAAGAGCCTGTATTTTTTTATATCTGATAATTGTCACGAGAACTTCTTTCATTTATTAAGTTAGACGCCGTACTCATATTAAAGATTGTAAAGCTCGAGACCTTGACGGCTTAGACTTCCTTATTTCCCCCCTTGCTAAATCTGGACTCAACTGCCAAGAGAACACAACAACCCTAATCATTCGCGGGCATAACATCCGTGGTGTCCTCCTTTCTGTATTTAGAGCCAAAGTGTCATAAAATTTGGACGCTCTCATCTTCTTCTTCTTGTTGTCTTACGTTGGATAGAGCTCTGCCTCCGCCTCCACTGCATGTCTTGTCCTGTTCTGCGATCCCCAACGTATGAATTCGCCAATACTCGCCTTACAGCTAAATTGCTTTGGGGTTGAAGCCTGACCACCGATAGAACACTCGCAAGTTATTCAAGCCCTTTCTGTGTTCACCACAATTGCACTATGACTCCTTAACACTCTACCGGATATAGAATTTTTCCAATATTCTGAGCCGTTCGATCATTGCTGGTCCAATGCAATCTAACTGAAGAACAACTAGTAAGCATATTATCTAATATTAAATGTTTATAATCGATTGTTTCTTAAAAGAGTAGTGTTGCTACATCAGTAGAAATTATGTCTTCATCACTAATTGGCAAAAATTAAACATTCAAAATCACAATCTATTAAAAACAATGGATTCATTTGAAATTAAGTGAACCACTTTTTTACGCATTGCATTATATTCCATAACGCTGTTATTTTCGAAAGAATGGAAGGTACACCTTGATTTTCCTATAGGTACCTACCATGGCCTAGTTGTTATTTTGAATTTGTTTGACAGTACTTACTTGTATCCGTTTAGCAGCTAACTTCCGTCTCATTAATTGTACTTTGAATTCAATCCAATCGGCCATATCTTTACAACGTTGTTCATATCTCTTATCAATTTTTTCATGTTCATCTTTGATACGGTCAAGCTCAATCTTTGAATTATAAATTTCTAAATCTTTTTGTTCAGTTTCAGTTTCATATTTTTCCATCCAATTTTGAATTACATCCAAACAATCCTGGAATTAAATTTGATTTTATTCAAATGAAAAAATTAAAAAAACATTCTAAATTATCAAACTTGTTTCGATTTTTCAAGAAAATCGATAAAATTATTGTGACATTCCTCTTCTCGGGCTAAATTCGTTCGCAATGTTTGAATCTGTAGTGTTAATTGTGATTGTTTGCCTTCCATTAATGTTACGTGTTGCTCATGTCTAGCTATTTCCCATTTAGTAGCATAATTTAATGCTGTACTAATATACACTACAAATTTCAACGCAATAATTATATAGCAACTATTTCTATTTTATAGAACATTCGGATTTAAGAGGACATGGGTGAAGCTAACTGTTTAAACCCCCCATTTATCAAGGTAATCAATTTAGTAGCTAGCTCCGCCCATATCCTCTCAAATCCGAATGTTAGATAATTATTACCGCGTTCTCCTTCTAAATGTTTTTTGGTTTGCAATACAGTCATTGTCATTTCCTTTCTATCTATAGTCGATTTTTTTTTATCAGATGCTACCAAATTTTCTAAATTTCTAAGGTATTCAAAATTCGTCTCATATTCGTTTCTAATTTCATCCCGTTTCCGCTCGACATTTAGTTCACTATTCACCTTAACCATTAACGTAGTGAAAGTGTTATTTGTAGACAATTCTCTACATAAATTATTCAGGATGTTAAGTAAAAAAACGATTTCTTTGTTCAATCTTTGATAATCACTCCATCTAAAATTTAATTATTACATTTTTGATATTATAATTTATTTATTCATCCTCACCTAGCCGCATCTATGATCTCATTCACAGGATTAACCAATATTCGATTATAAGATAATCGTAAAATTTCATAATGATCAATACAATTTTTGATAATACAAAAAAAACTTTCACTCAACAACGGATGTAATTCACCTTAAATTGCTTCGATTATTTTTAATTGATTTATTATTGGAATTATTACCAATTTCTGCAAATTTCTTCGCATCCAGATTGTCCTTACTATTCGAATAAAGCTTATTATTTAAAATATCACCCAAAGACATTATGGCGATATTAAATAAAATTATCGAAATGCCAAAAAAAACGATAGTAACTTTGATTTATTTCCAAATTGTAGCATACTTATACTAGATATAAATAATTATTGTTTATTTCATTTAATAAGTATCATGTTGCTGATATTGCACCAATAATGTTGCGCCCATAACAAGATTAAACAAAACAAAACAAAAACAGATAATATATTATAAATCAATAAATACGGTCATTATTAATAGGGGAACACGATTTCACCGGGTTGCCTATCAAAATTTGTCCGTAAGTACCCTCAATTAAATATTTTTTATAGTGAAACAGCGTACCACACCGTCTATCAGACAAGGATGCACTTCTAGTTACTCTGTATCCTTGTCTGATAGACTATATAGTGCGCTAGCCCTCTTTCACTCTCATAACAATTTTCAAATATTTAATTAAGGGTACTTGCGATCAAATTTTGAAAGGCAACCCGGTGAAATCGTGTTCCCCTATTATTTAATAGCTTTATTTGAGTATTAAATCAAAGTACTTATAGAAGTAAAAGAGTAAAAAAACATGTAAAGCCCATACGTTATAGATCAGTAAAGCACCTTTCACAAGCTTTTCCTCTATATTATTATTATTATCACTGAAATCATACAAACCAGAGCCATTCCAGTACTTTCATGAATATATTTGCAAACTATGTCCTTGAAATTTCCAGGGCAAAAAAAATAGTACATCAAAAAACAAGTTTCAAAAAATGACAATTCCTGCACGAAACCAAGTTTAAAGAACGAGCGCGCAGCGCGAGTTTTTTAATGGTCGAGTGCAGGAATTGTCTTTTGAAACGAGTTTTGATACTATTCTTTCTATTTTACACAGTTTTTTGATAAGAATTGGCTCTTTGAAATTGCAAGGACTGCTTTAATATTCATTATAGCACTCCTTTTTTATTAAAGCACTCAGTTTTCATCAAAGCACTCCTTTTTTATTAAAGCACTTCTTTTGTTACCTTAACAACGCTATTATAGACGTAAAATAGAAAAAAATAATTTTTTGTTGAACATTGTAAGGAATTATTTCTACATAACGATTTCCCTAATAATTAAAGTCATTCAAATTTTTATTCTTGAACAATATTAAAAATAAATATATAACTGGAACGAGTGTTAAAAAACAACAATTTTATTAGCTTTAAAACGCAGCGTTTGGTGAGCGCTTTCTAGTATGAACAAATATTAATCGACGACTAATTGTAAGTCAATTTTGACGCATGTGCGTGGATTTTCGTTTCCATAACCTATAATGCACTATCATGCTAACATAACCTCAAAACTATTCACTAATTGTAAGAAACAGAATTGGTTATTTTAAATATAAAAATAACTGAATGGGGGAATTATCGCAAACCCAATTACAAGATTACGATGGAATTCTACAACAAATCAATAAAGAATATAAAAATAACGAATATTTAAAAAGTGAAATTGAAAAAGAAAATAATCGTATAATTACACAAAAATTGAGTGCATCTAAACGAAAATTCAAAATCAGTTATGCAACGATGAAAATCTTCAATAATACTCATCAAATATTCGCATTATACGAACACGAAATCAATCATTTAGATTTTCGAGAATTATCAATAACAAATTTAGAACATGTGAGGTTTGGATTAATTGAAATTTTCATTGTAGATAATTTATTGGACAAATTACCAACCAATGAATGGTTATTGGCTATAAAAGTATTGTATTCTAAATCGAATTTTTGTAAAATTTCTAAATTATTATCACATAAAAAAACACCAATTGTTGAAATTGTACCTTTAGATAATCAATTAATGGAATTTACCATTGAGATATGTATATTTGAAAAAATTGGCTTTTGTACGATCGATTTATATAAAATAAATGTAGATATTTCTTATTATTTTCAATCAAACAATACAGAAACATTGGGCAATTATTATAACCACTGTGAAAATTGTTTGAAAATATCTAGAATTTATTCTAGTAGTGATAATGATGATGGATTAGAAGTAACTGATGGAAATTTACCAATAAAACATCAATATGATTTTCGTTGTGATTTCAAATGGAAATCTGATCTAATTACCAGTTTAATGAAAAATTCTTATCATCAATTAGATCTAGAAATATTTTCAAAATTTATAAAAGACGATCAAGAGAATATTCTAGAAATCCAATATTATATGGATAATAACAAGACATTATTATATTATAATTATATTTCGAAAATTCTTAAGATAAGATGTAATTTTAAATTGTTACCCAAATTGAAAGAGTATTTTCTACAAGCATCTGGTTGCGATAATCATCATCAGCGAATTTGTACAAAAATTCAAGTATTGAATTTCTTGTTTGTTCACTTCAATCATCGTTATTAATATTGATTATTTTTTCATTGATTTACAGGAGATTTCATTGAAAAAAAATGAAGTGGATAAGCTGTCGAATGTGGAGCAACTTTTACACTTACATCAAGAAATCAGAAATCTTGGGCTATCATTAATTTTTTAATGGCAAAATACTCTTATTATAGATATTAGAATTTTTTTAAATGGGAGTTGTTCGAATATTCTATGTAAAATGTATTTTTAGATTCTTTCGAAATGTGCACCTATTCACAACTTTCTATGTCTCACATCAACTTTAGTGTGACGATCGGTTTTTTGCATCTCTTTTGATAAAGATTCTATCGAAATGATTTTCGATAGAATTCCTTTTGTTCATCTTATTTTTGGCGTGCCGTCAAAATTTCAAATTATTTTAAATATATTGTGTTAAAAAAAGGTGGAGGTCACTGAATTAGATGTAACTTTATTACATCATATGTTTTCGATCAAATGGTTGGTTTGATAAGTCACTAAGTTACTAATTAGAATGGAATGGAAATCGTGAATGAACTGGAACAATTCCGAGAAAGATTGATGTTTCAATGAACAATGAAAATTCTTTCTCCTCTTTCAATCAGAATTTTGTAAAATAAGTCTTAACTTTTGATTGCCTAATAGAGAAAAATTAAAAACTTAGGTGTTATGGGATCGATTTTCGAAAACCTGAGCAGAGCAAACCACATCACAATATTTTTAATGACAACAAAGATACCGGATGTTTTTAAATTTTCATCGTCTCGAAAAGTTGATTCTGTGAAAATACTTTTCCAAGCGCAATCCAGGGTTCCTATAATTTTTCTCTAGAGGTATATAATTCGCTATGGTTTCACAAGAATCCTAATTCAATAAATATCTGTATCTCATTCAGTTTTAGAAATGAAGAACTATAGCATTAAATTTTTGAAAAGCGCAAAACATAAGAATCCTTTTGAGACTATAATCAATTATACTTTCCATAAAAATTAATCTAACTTTATTTTTTCAGAAAAGCGACCCTTTAGAAAAAGACTTAATATACGGCATTAGATTGTGGTTAAAAAAGTGTCTGAAATAGTACATTAGAGAACAAGTTTCAAAAAATGACAATTTCTGCACGAGACCAAGTTTAAAAAACGAGCGCGCAGCGCGAGTTTTTCAATGGTCGAGTACAGGAATTGTCTTTTAAAACGAGTTTTTTATACTATTTTTTCTATTTTGCACCCTTGTTTTGATAAAAATTGACCCTTTGAAATTGAAAGGAGTGCTTTAATATCCATTAAAGCACTCTTTTTTATTGAAGCACTCATTTTGTTACCTTAACAACGCAATTATAGACGCAAAAAATATTTTTTCTATTTTGCGTCTATAATTGCGTTGGTGGTAACAATAGGAGTACTTCAATGAAAAAGTAGTGCTTCAATATAATAGATATTAAAGCAGAATTACTTTAAATGTTTATTTAACATAGAAAAAAACAATAGTCGAGTATTGTTTAGATTAGGATTCGATTTATTATTGATTTAAAAAAAAAGAATGCAATTGATCTCATTTGGAATTGAAGAAAACCCGCACATTTTTCATTGCATCTAAATCAAATACCTTCAAATTATAACAAAGATTAATTGAAAATCAATCATAGTAATGTTCTATCTTTATTCCAATAATGTTAATGTAACATAAAAGAAACAATTGTATTCATATTTATGTATCTCGTTGGGGTGCCGTATGTAGTTGAAATAAGACAAGAATTTTTATTTTTCTTTGAAAATTGAGCTTTCTCCGTAAATTTTGTCGAAAAATATAAAAAAACTTGAGTTGTAGTAATTGTAAAAAAATCTGGGTTTTCTCCAATTTTAAAGGAGATTCCATTGCAAATGTTTTTTCTCAATTTCAATAAGAAATCGAATCCTAATCTAAACAATACTCGAACATTGCTTTTTTATGTTAAATAAACATTTAAAGTAATTATTTCCCAGCTGTGCTGATATCGTTCTGGGTCAAGGTTATTTTTTTACTATAATTACTACAACTTACGTTCATTCATCATTTCCCAACTAGGTGCTTTTTGGAAATAAAAAATCTTTTTTTTTTTGAGCAGACCTTTTTTTTATTCCTACTGCATTTGGAAACGTATCCAGATATATAATCATGGAAAACTGAATTGATGTCTTATAAATAATAGATATCAATTTTCCACATTTTCCGAAAAGCTAGAAAAATCGTTTCACCGCTAAAATGTTGGATAGGTATCACACTTTGAATCCTCAAGTGCATTTTTTTATTCCAGAACCAGAATTAAAGGCCAGAAAAGCCTCTGATGGTCCAGCCTGTATAGAAATCCAATTCTGTGTTATAAACCTGGCCAGGGTTTCGGTCACGGTCTTACATTAGAGACAGGTCTTGACACTTGTAATAGTGTGGATAATTCTAAGAATTTAGTTTCTTAAATTGCCGCACGGAGCGTTGCGATCTAGGCGGACAGTTGTGCGAGAGAAACCATGGACTAATATAATAACTAGACCCCGAACTGGTTGGAAAAGTGCGGCTCGTAAATTGAGCTATGAAGTTAGTCTCAAGTCGCGTAAAGCTGTGGCTGAATCAATTAGAATATTTCAATTTTACCCAGTTATTGTTGCATACATGTCAATGGGACCCAATATCCCAATTTTTAGAATTTTTATTCACGAATTACTTTATTAAGACATCGATAAGGTACGTTTATTTTTCAATAGAAATATCAATAAAACATAATTATTTTTCAATCAACTCAATATCTAAATTGTAAATACTTTAAATATAAAAAATATATAAATATAAATTAAGTTTAAATTGTGTGTACCATAAAACGCCGTGTATTTATGACGATTTTTAAAGTCATATCTTTTTTAATAGTTCGATGAGATGTCCCGAAATTTTTCCAAAAGCATTCTACATGATCAAGGAATTATATATTTCAAATTCAGAGCTATATCTAATATTTTAGTTTCCAACTGACCTCCTTAAGAGGTTTTTGCCTTTTCCTTTACCTTTACTCTTGCTAGACCCTTCAGTCAACTCTGGTTTATTTGTTTTTTTATTCAATGTCTTACGAGATCGTTGTTTTATTTTGAGCTCTTTGAGATTGTCTTTTTCAGGTTTGTCTGTATAAATAGTACTTTTGCGTTTTCGGTTATTTTTTCTATTGTCTAAACGTGATTCAGTTTTTGGAAATGGTATTATTTCTTCAGGTGTAGTAAACGAAATACCAGGCATATTCACATTTCTATCTTGAGTGACAACATTTTTTGCAGGAGTTTTCAATTCTTGAGCTTAATTAGTTTTTGATATTGTGTCCGGAATAGAAGGTGACTCACTTTTACCAGTTATTGAAGAGACCAAAGTATCATTATGCACAGCTGAATTAAAATCATCAATTTTGTAACATGAGTCATGCCATAAAATACGATGTTGATGATAGTGTAATAATAGGCAAGTCTCGTGCTGGTCTGTCAGTCACATAAGATGCGCTAAACTCCGAATCAGGAAATACATTCTTATTGAATGGTGATATCCCAGTGACTCGGAATCCAGATTGTATATTATCAATTGTAGCTGCCGATGGCAATGCAGTTTTAGCCAAATCATGTATGTCATAGATCGTAATAGTCTTCCCTGCTTGACTAGCAAACCAATTGACGCACACCTGGTTAAAATATTTCTTCAGTGGTCCATAAACTGTTCCATCTGAAGGCTGCAGTTTATGACTACAATGGAGAGTGAATGATAAAACTGTTTTCCCATTGTCTTCAAAATAATCAAGTACTCCAATAGACAAATGCTAGTCGTGGTTGTCTAAAAGTAATAGAGCAGGCTTTTCTTTAGGGTATTTTACGAAATGTTTTGTGAGTTTTCGAAAATTATCTTCGTTCATCCATCCAGAAGGATAAGCACCGCCACCGGTCCACCTCTAATAAAATGTTCTTTGTAGTAAACCCGTGGAAAAACAAAGAACGGAGGAACCATGTTACCAAGAGCCGAAATTGATGCAGCCGCAACTGTCACCAGCGTTCCTCGTTCAGCAGAAGTCATTTTTCCTAAATTTTTAATTCCTCGTCGAGCAATTACTCTATTCGGAACATGAACCGTTGTAGACCCTGTTTCATCTACATTCCAGATATCGCCAGAACTTAGATTCAACCGTTGGTACACTGTTTTTAAGTTGTTGAAGAACATAGTGACGTTGTTTTTATTAAACGATGTAGCTCGAGATAAACTTGTAGCTTGTGGAGCTCGTGTAGACAGAGCAGGATGACTTTTGCAGAAACCACTAAACCAATCTTCACCAGCAATCAGTTTCCTGTTCCACGAGTCAGGGATACATTTATTATTATTTTTTTTTGCAAACTCGCGGGCAAATTTTCTTGTGTCATGAGGTGTATAAGTCCGTAATAAATATCAACCGCCTTCTTAAGGTAAATTTCTAATCAAAGTTCTTCCTCATCACTAAATATTTGTCTATTTTTGGTGTAACCAGCACTATGTAAAGTCGAATCAGATATTGTCATTCCAGGATAGCTTTTTAACTTTTTCTTCATTTCTCCTACATAGCGTTGAAGTGTTATATACGGTATAGCAAATTCTTTTGCTGTAGAATTAATACTCTTTTTTCTCAAATGGCTAGTTGACATGCTCTTTCTAAGATGTCCTTGGGCGTACTTCCTCGATCAATCTTTCTTTTATACGTACGCAAGGCTCTGAAACAATGACCTTTTGATAGATCTTGGCCTTATTCCATCTGAATAATATCCAGACTCCAGAATTATAATACAATATTTTGAAGCCCTATAATCAATACTCCCGTTGCCATAATCAAAATTTATCTCAAGATAAACTTAACTTCCAATTTTTCTTTAGCCGTTGTTTGACCCGTTTGAGTTATTTTCACCAAAAGGTCGGATGATTAGTTTTACTTGGGTTGGACCTGTTATCTGCTTTTACTATCAACCGATATTTGAAGTGCTCAATTACTTAGGCAAATAAATGCTTAGTAATAGTAATGTGAAAAGTCTTACGACTACTGATTTTTAGTGATTTTTCTCTTGGCAGCTAAATTGATTAAAAAAAAAAATTAGAAATCAATTTTCACTTTAATTTTTATTTTTATAGAGTTATTGTTTAAGTGAAATGTTCGAGACATCTACAAGCTTTTAAATATTACTTATTAAGATTTATTATAGAAACTAAAAAAATATATTTTAGAGACTTATTAACACACTTAATTAAATGAACTTTTCAATTTTGTTTAACCTTTTCCGAAATTTATCTGAAAGAAAAATTTCCATAATTTTTCTCTAGATTAGTGTCAGTTTTAAGATAAAAATTAATTTTTAAAATGAAAAGTTGTAAATTTAATCATGATCAAGCAATTTCAATTTGAAAAAATCAGACCAGATGTCTCGCATGTGTGTAAAATTTAATAATTTTTTTATAATAGGTAATATCCGAAAAATTTGAAAACACTCCGTTACAAATATGTAAATAAAATAGGAATCTTCAATTAAAAAAAGAGCTAAGTTAACATATAATCTG
>JAZBGX010002786.1:0-11546 GCA_037414775.1 Zonitis immaculata | reverse complement strand
AAATAGTTCGAATATAGTCGGAAAATATTATAGTATATTGTTATTTCTATTTTGCGAAACGTCGCATAGTGTTTACGAAAGCGAAAAGTCTATTCAATTAAAATCCGGTATAGGCGTGTTTTCTAGTCAGTTAAATCTTTTGTTGCCAATTCACAACAAACCCTCTTTTCTATATCCCTCCCTATTTTCATATATTACTGAATAAAATGACGACAATTATTCGCAGATGAACATTTTTAATTTAATGGCACTGTGTTTTTGACTGTAGTAGTGTTATATGGACTATAGCCAGAAATCTGAGCAAATATTTATCTACTGTCTTGTTAAGCGGACGGTATGCAGCTATAAGAATAAGACTCCTGCATGGACAAATCTTCAGGGACATTCCTGAAACAAAGCTTTAAGTCTGATAAAAATAATAATAATAATAATAATGATTCATATTTACATCTGTTTTGATATTTATAAACAGTATTTTTTATTCGAAACAACTAAAAAGAAAATCAATACAATCAGCTTTTATCAAAGTAAAAGAAAACAAAACAAAAAAAAACTTTTGATCAAGACAAGTTCAAAGACTATAGAATGCAAAGAAAATAAGAGCGACGATAGATAGTTGGAAGCAACCGATAAATCTGAAAAAGTCATCCTCCGGAATTAATTACGCAATTTTAATTAGTTTCACCTCTGAGGTACTGATGAATCAGTAACGACGACAGGGTTCATTATAAATACGCGACACTTGAACTTTATAGAAAACATTACCAACCCCTTTCAACCTACTTGTTTTACTTTACCCTTGCCACTTATAATCTCTCTCTCCCTCTATCTTTTATATTCGCTCTGTTCTTAACGTTGTTGAAATACACCCAACTTATAATTAAATCCACTGATACCGACCATAATTTATTGCACAACTTACGTTGCCTAACATAAATCGTAGATGAGTATTCGTATGACGGGTGTGTGTCATTGTTTCAAATCTAGACCGAAAACAGCATGATCTTCACCGTTCAACTATACCGATATATGGTTAGACAATTTAATTTCATCAATGTTCGAAATGGACAATCCTCCATGATATATGTAATCGCTTTCCAAATCCCATTTTCATTAGATCCATGGAACATGGAAAATTCATGATATTTGATTTTTATGTCGCTTTACTTCATGTATTGTTTGTAAAAATTTGGCTTGTAGATTAGTTGCTATTTAGTTAGCATAAAGTCGCCGGAAAAGTGGCTTATTATTAAAGCAATTACGTTGAAAGAACTAAATTAAGTGGTAGTCCAACGTGACACCACGACATTCCGTCAACTTTTATAAATGAAAAACGTAATTATAATAACGGTATAGGCCACAAAATTTGCATGATTATCCGGTATTTTAGAAGAGTATTTTTCCAAAAAAAAAAAAATGTACTACTACAATAGAAATTTGCATAAGAAAAACGAACTTTATTATTTAAAGACATTCTTTAGAAGAGATCCTCAATATATATGTATGCAGATATATTTTTTTGTTTTGTATAATTCTTGTCTGTTTGTTTGATGACAAATTGACAAGCCATGCATATTTAGTATATTTTTAAATTATTTAAGGGAGTGCTCTGGAAAAATACATATTTATGAGCTGAGTCCGGAAGAGTAAGCTTTATTGCTTTAGGTTAAGTGGTGCGTGTCAAAAAAGGATGTCCTCCATTACAATAATTCAAGTCCTTCTACTTTAAAACATTACAACCAAATAAAATTGATATATCTATTATTCCAGATGGGCGACTTATCAAATCCAGAATTACGAATTCTAACTGATCAATTAGAAAAAATCCGTTATGGAGGTATAATATTAATATTTTTCTCAATTAATTGGAATTTGAATGTGAAAAAATTCTAGGTGAAGAAGTTGAAGTGAAACGTTTATCAGTACGCGGCTTATTACCCGATACTGACTATTATATGACTTATGACGGTTCTACGACAATGCCGGCCTGCCACGAAACCGTCACATGGTTGATCCTGAACAAACCTATCTACATCACCAAGCAACAGGTATGTGTGGTGACATCCCCAATTTCGCTACACTCTCACGCAAAATCTCTAACCGCACATGTACACTTTATCTCCGCTTATACATTATGTACTCGAATTTATTGATAATTAATAATGTATCTGACGTTGCTGTTGAAAATAATGTTGCTCAATGAATAATTCAATTAAAAAATTAGTCCTATGTAGTTACCGGTGAACAAAACATTAATCATGATAATTTGCTGCACTGATGTGTATCTCACGCCTCTTGACCACATTAACGTAATTACTCCATATATATATTTTTTCATTTGTTTCAGTTTGAAGGGTAAAATGTTACAAAAGCTATCACTAACCTGAATTTTTTTCCCCAATAAAAATGTTGTTGAATAAACGAGACCACTTTAATATAGAACCCAAAGCTCTACATTCTACTTGTTGGTTTTTCATGATATTATACCTAGCCGCTTTCATGAATATACGAGTATGTGCACTATGCCCCAGATATAAAGCATGCTAAATATACTATGATTATTTTTTTTTGCTCTAATAAAACAATTTAAGAATTCTACAATCAATCGAAACAATTACGAGTGTTTCCATTACAAGTACTTTTGGTGAAATCAGTCGTCGTATATTACGATAAATATAATTTCCGAGCTTTAGTGGAGTTACCGTTGTGTAGAAAACGACAAGATTTATAGCATATAGGGGGCGCCCTGTCAAGAACTACCACCGGTAATGCGCTTTCAATTGGCGGTTTATATTCTGGATTCTCATTGTGATCTCAATTTGCCACTACACGACTGATCGCTTCAAATATTCAATTCTATAATTTTTAGTTTCTTTTATTATTGTTTTATTAAGGAAAACATTTTTTTTTTTTTTCGATTGCAACTCTATTATGAATCATGATTATAGATAAGAGTCGCCGATAAGTTGTACATGTTAATCAAGAGGTCGCCGTTTTCGATCCGGTAGCTGCCGCGTGATTCATTCGTTACGGGAAATAAATTATCTAAGGGCATGACGAGTTATAGCACGCAGCTAGCAGGAAGCTCCAATAAAAGCTTCATTTGCACAACAATAGCCAGTCAAATTATTCAACTCTACAGTTACATTGTACCGGTTTTAAACCGGTAACGATTGATTTGAAATTTTGCATAGACAAGCACAAATAAATGCAAATTCCATCACAACCCCCACAAAAAAAAAAACCACTAAACTAAAATAAAATTATTTTGTATGTTAATTGCAGATGTTGGCTTTGAGAAAATTGATGCAAGGTGATGCTAAACATCCGAAAGCACCATTAGGAAACAATTTTCGACCACCACAGCCGTTACATCATCGGCCTGTCCGAACTAATATCGACTTCAATGTTAAACATCGTACAGAAGTAAGTTTACGAATTACAATCTTTTTATAAAATCAATTTATTCCATCCAACAGATTCAATAAATTCGGCAGTAACAAATAAGATATTATCAAATGGCATATATAATAGAAATTATTGCCCTCAATGATTTATCAATAAATCAACTATATTATCTCAATATTGTTGAATGATTTGTAATTTTCAATGAAATACAATTATAATAATTTCAATCTGTATAATCATTCGAAAAATGATCAGCAATTTGATAACATCCTGTATAATTGCGACAATTATTTATGCCTCTACAATTCAAATTAGATAAATTATTCATGTCAGAAATATCAATTATTAAATATTTGTCCTGTTTACGTTAATATTATTGATGATTTGTTGATTGAAATCCTTTATATTTGAATTATTCATTTGATGGTGTTATTGCTCATCGCCCACGCGGTTTTTTTTTGTGCTGTACTTTTCTGTTATTTTTAGTAATCTGGTAGCTCGTATTTAATAAAAGTAACTCTATGGAAATAACAGGGAAAAAAAATTAAACTCAATGCATAACAACGACTCGTGTTTTAATAATCCCGGGGACACTCTACATACAATAAAAACATTCTAGACAGTAATTAACATAACCAACTGAGATATTGTAATCGTAAATAAACCTAATAATGGATGCGGTTTTATTTTATTTAAAGAAAAAAAAATGATGCAACAATAATTTATCAATTATATCGTCAAATTTTAATTAGATATTACCCAACAATAAGATTACCATAAATCACATTAAACCAGCTGTCTAAACATAAACATATAGTAACAACAAACAATCTATTATACTGCTGTTATTTAGGTATTTACAGTTGCGGTTGATGTTGATCAACAAATTCGAATTAGTAATCTAATTAATGTAAGTATTTATGAATAAATTTGAAGAAATTTTAATTGTTAATCGATCGGAAATCGCGATGACCGATCGCCCCGGCGCATCCACCATTTCGTGTCCAACTTTACCAACTTCACCAACAAAACTATCAATGAATAATTTATATTAAACCAAACGACCACTTTCTATTTGAAATTACTGCCTCTCAACAACGGTCTGTACTTAGTAAATATCGGGAAAAAAAGACCGGAAAGGAGCTTGAAATGATGAATGCACATTTAATAGGCGCCTATACGTCTGTTTCATTTGATTGATGATAGTATTTATAGTATAGTGATAGTCTTGGAATTATTTTACACAGCTTCAGCTCTATGTGATCTTTTTTTTTCTCGTAAATTATCGTATTTTAAATAATGTTTAGTTCTTAGTGAAATATTGCGGTGGTTGTTGTAACTTTCTAGTGAAATTGATTCATGAAATATTAATGAGTTTGTTCTCATTTCAGACAGGAAAACAATGCCCCAGTATGTACAAAGATGTCTATTATAAAGCAAACAGTTGGAAGCAACACTGAAAATTACTGCAATCTAATTTTAGGAGAAGTTATCGAGTGAACGAACCATATCTGTTTATTAAATATCAATAATAATAATTATAAAAAAAAACAAAACCAAATAAAATTAATCGAGTGATGTGACCAAAATTAGTGAATTCAATTAATTTGATAAATTGATAAAATACACACGAAAATAATTTGAAAAAAATATATATATACATAATAAAATAAAACATATCATACTTGGAAAATCTGTATAATTATTATAAATGACTGAAATTATGTGTTAAGCTGACGTGATACTGCTTAAGATTAGTATAGAATTAGACGGATTGTTAGTCGAAATTTATTTTTTGATTTTGTATTGAAGGCCTACAATAATTTTACGAACAATAAAAGTTAACCAAATCGATACAATTCCGAAATAATTATTATTGTTTACGAAGCTTTTATTGATCGGATTGTTTTATTTCTAAACTATCAGGACATGACAAAATAACAGCATTATTGTTTGATTTATTAGTAAGCATTTCTTGTATAATGTAGCTTTATTTAGTTTGTTAACTGGATTCGTTTTATCTATATGTTCGAAAATGAAATTATGTTTATTTTAATTGGAAAAAATGCTAATAAAATTGTTGCATTACATTGGATTTATTATTTTATTGCATTCAAACACGAAAAACAATTAATATTCAACAACCCTCCAAATATAACGATGATCATTGTTATTTTATACGATTAAAATCAATTGATAGCGTTTAGGGAAAATGGAAATATTTGTTGGAAGATTTTTCCAAAAATAGTCGATGATTTTAAAAAATTCAAAAATTCAAAAATGATTTTTTTATTTCAATTTGATCCACCCTCTTAATGTCATGAATAATGAACCGTAGATTTCATGTTGTTGTTTTTATTTTTTATTTTTCAATTATATATTTGATCTACACTGGACATCGGGTAATTGTCTTTTTAAATAAATAAACAAAAAAAATTATATCGTATAAACCACCTGCGACCGTTATATAAAAATACTTTTTTGCTGTTGATACCAAAAAATAAATAGATCGAAATAAAAATATGGTGAAAAGGGGATTATCTACGAAATGACCCTTTCATTATAACCATTGCAATGTTTTGCGATGTTACAAGGTGCCAGAATGGATTTATCTTTTTATTGGCATATAAAACTACACCACAAAAACGATCATATTCGGTTTGTATTATATAAGAAATTATAGATCAGATGATTTTTGTGATCGCTATAAACATTGGATTTATGACGACACATGGTGGAAGTTTAATTGGATTGCTTCGGTTGCTTGGCGAAAAATAAAGATATTTCCAATTTAATTCAACTCTCGCGCTGTTTGCTTGATATGTATTGTTGTAATTTTATTAGAGAATACAGGAAATTCGATTCGATAAAAGTAAATCATGATTATAATTATTAGATAGTGTTCAGATCAAGTCTTGATGCTAAATAAAGTCCCTTTAATATTGACCGAAAGCGACATCTATCTACCTTTTCCCAAATCATAATCTTATATTATTAAATGAGCTATGACATTCACTATAAATCGCTCTATATTAAGACTAAGTGGCTGATTAAGAGTCGGTAGATCTAGAAAAGAGATGGAGAGACAGATAGATAGAGTTGAATCAAGATGAAGATGGAGAGAAATAGCTGTGGTGTAGAAGTGCGAGAAATAGAGAGAGTATGTGGAAGAGAGTTGGATAGACAGATAAGTGAAGATAGGGTGGAAGAGAGGGAGATGGAGAGAGATAGAGAGATGAAAATACGAAGGCAGAATAAATTTGTGAGAGAGTGAGAAATGGTGAGATTGAGAAAAATAGATAGAGTGGCAGACTTAGAGAGAGATTGGTATATATGTAAGGAAAAGGTGTAAGGCGAGATTGAGGAAAATAGGGAGAGAGAGAGAGAGAGAGAGGAATGGATGGGGAGAGAGCAATTTGATTAGGGATAGATAGAAAGGAGCAGTAGAGCGGTAGGGAGAGAGGAAGATGGAGAATATTATGGAAGGAGAGAGACAGAATGTTCTCGAAGTGATTGAGGAGAAAAAAATTACATCTATTAGATTTAATAATGGCGCCGACATCTGTCGACATCGATATGATATGAATCCGATTTTCAATTTTATACGAAATAGTTCAAATTCTAATAAAAATAATAGAAAGAGATAGCCTTAAAATATCTAATGTTTAGAAAACATTACATGCAATCTAAAATTCTATTCATGCTTTCATCTTCGTTGAACGAGTTTCCTTTTTTTTTTTACAAACGAGCTTTTGATTTCCAACAGTTGAGGGATTTGAAAAATAAACGGTTTATACCCTACAGGGAAATCCATCAGACTTGAGGTAATTACTGCACATTCCTTTATATTACATAAGATTCCCTTATTGATAATAAAACAACGTGATTCTAATTTTTTGGTTATTTTATTTTGTTATTTCTCGATACTGTATTTTCTTCCATTGCTCGAACCTTACCTATATCAAGAATCTATATACAGCTATGTCTATGTATATACCTATATGTATATAGTCAATTTTTCCATTTACTGACGTCGAGTTATAGGTCTCCGGGGGTGGTGATGGGTTGAGGCGAATAGTCGTAAAACAAAATAGGCCGCTATACAAGATAACACAGTTTTTCTTTTATTCTTGATAGATGATATTCACGAGAAAAACAAAACAAAACAAAACAAAAATAGTTTCAATTTATTTTTAGAAAGTGGCATAATTTTGCAAGCAGGTGTGCATCTCCGGAAATTATTTCTTAATAATTCCGGAAAGTGCATATATACACATCAAGTATTTAAGCAAATATAGCGCAGTTAATGTTGTGTATTTAGGAATTTATACGAACGATTACAATATTAATTTACTTCAAGAGCACTTAATGAAATCAACACCTTACAAACAAACAATTTAATCGAAATTGTCATCGCCAAATCGGAATACACCAACAGCATACTCTCGTTTTTTTTTTTTGGAAATCTTATCCCAAATATACCTGTATAGTTGAATTTTATGATGCTTAACTAGTGATTTGTTCGAAATCTAAACTACTATAATAGCATAGTCTTGTGTAAATTTGTTATAATTAGAATGACTAACTATATAGTTAATTTGTTGGATGAGTTCGTTGTGTAATAAAGTTTTACCAAACTTGAAATCATCAACAAACAGAGTTTCGAGATTCTTCCAAATGGAAGAGCTTTGTACAGTCTCTCTGATTATGGATTTATTATATTTAAGATAATATACAAATACCAACGATTTCTTTTATTTTAGGTCATTTAACTTGATAATAACACGATTATCCAACCGACAGTAATAACGCCACCACTATAATTGAATTTATATCCAAACTAGAGACTCAAACTAGTTAATTTCCTGAATAATTACTGCTTATTTCGTTTGTTGCTTGATCGTCTAGCCTCTAAAATTATTAGTTATTAGCATTTTCTCTTTATTCAGTTCATCCGATATAATTTCTGTAATGCCAATATAACGTGATCTTTTTGAATTCGGATAAATCATCAAAATTTTTCTGTATACCTCTATTATGAATGTATATGAGAGGAAAGAGCGAAATAAGTCGGGCTGTTGTTGTTATCATATAAAAGTACGTTCATATAATAATAAATGGGACAATAAACAATGAGGCGAGTAAGAGAAACGGGCATTATATCTAAAAAGGTGGTTGGTTTGAGCTGTTCCACCGGAAACAAGATGACATTAAGCATGAGTTATGACGTCACTAGGCGTAAGACGCTAGCTACCCCCGGCTTAGCGTGGATATTATAACAAGTGAGATGTACACACCATCGCCCAAGGACATATAAACAATACCTAAACCGCACGGGATTACCCTGTCAACGTCTAATAGATAAACGGACAATAATGATTACAAACTGCCCTAACATTTCACCAAAACAACATCTAGTCGCTTTTATTAAATTGTCACCAAAACGAAAATATATTTCTCTATATAGAAATATAATAATTCAACTAATATTTGAATATAATCGAGAATATAAATGAATGCATCCGATATTTGGAACAAATAAATCAACAATATATAGCAGGAGACAAGTCAATGTGTATTTTAATTTCCTGTATTATAATGCCATTCAAATCAGTACTGTTTAATGTCATTGTGTCCGATTGATTCCCTATATACCTATATATATAAATCATTTCCGTTAAAAGCATCGCTATATATGGGGTTGGATTCAATCTTCAAAATTATCGACGAATCACTTTCAATTAAATCCACAAAACCATTCAGTTATTCAGTTGTATTTTTGTACAACAAAATGTGAGATATTCAAGTCATTCTGAAAATTTTGCTCGAAAATTTGTCTGTAAAATGCAAATGTTACAAAAATAAATAGGATAGAGTAGTTTTATACGAGAAAATTATTCCAGAATTGTTTCGGAGCTCTTTTGTTTTTTGAACGTTTGTCAGGAAGACCCCGATCTGTTGTTTCTTTATTTTATTTTTTTTTTCTGTTTAATAGCCTGAAATTATATAGTAGCGCTGTATTCATGACTATGAAAAAAAAACAACCTATTTTACAAGCAAATAAATATTATAATCTCGCTACAACAATCAAGACAACCTACAGGAAACAGTTTATTATTCAAATAACGTTGTACGTCTCTGTAAAAATGTCCAAAAAGAAAATTTGATAAGTATAGAACAATGAATGGAAAAAAAGCCAACATTTTGCCATAATAAAAAATTGTCTACGAAACAAGATCAATTGTTCCATGTAGGTATAATAATAGTGAGGAAATAATTCATCAGTAGTCGAAAAACTAGCAGAATGAAAGAGGGGAAAAAACACGAAAACGAACAACATAATCTCGTTTTATAGTACAGAAAAAAAGAAAACGTTACGGACATCCGAGCAACATTAGAATTTTCCCGTTGTAAATAAACCAGAAATGACTCTAATCCTGAACTATGACAGGAATATTATAACGGTTGTTCAACTCATATCTTCCACAATTCCATTTTTACTATTGCCATATTCGCAAATTCATCGCTGTCCGTATAGGTAAGTAAATAACAAATTATTCATAGATTTATCTCACTAATTTATTAAAAATTTAACATTGTGCCAAGAATCTGTTGTTATTATTGATATTCTGTAATAATAATAATAATAATAGAAGTAAATATAAAATGATATTATAAACTACCTTAATACTCTTCACTGTCATAGAAATAGTCCTGGGAACGACAAATTCCAGACTTTAATAGAACTTGTCCAGATGGACAAGGTGAACGCCTTGGAAAATACATGGGTATTGCCATAGTCATTGTTATGAACAAAAATAAAAATAATAGAAATTCGAATATTTTTGTCATGTTTCCAATACAATACAACTGCAACAACTGTCCAAATTATTGCTCCATAATAATAATAATAATCTGCTTTCTTATCACATCAAAACAGGAACAATCAAATCAATGTGGTTCGTGTTCCTGAATTAATATTATAATTAAATTAAGAGCAAATTACGAACTGGCAATTTCATAAAACCGCTATTTCCTATACGGAAATAATTAATGTTAAATTATTATTAAGAAGCCGCCACCCCCGTATTCGATACGACGGCTTTCTATCTATATAATATAGGTGTATTTAGTGCCAACCAATATTGTAAACCAATACAAAAGGTAGAAACGTTGGAAAATCGAAAAAAGACACTTTTTAAAACAAAAAATCTCTTAATTAATAAATTAATTTACTTTTGCTCTTAATAAATATTATAAATTACGAAACAATTATTTCGAATGCATAGTCTCTGTTAGGCTTGAAATAATGCCTTAAAAGCATATATTGGTTTTGTTAAATATAATTGCGCAGAATTTTGAAATTAGAAGAAAAAAAGAGATACATTACATTACCTCAGCGGTTCTCAACCTGTGGAGAGAAACGAAAACCCATATATGTATTCTGTTTTCGAAGCAACGATAGCAAAAAATCCGGTCTCGCAAAGTTGAGATACTGAAAATGGTAAATAATATAAGAAATGCTTTTATTTTCAGTACAGAAAGCTCATCATCCACTCCTGTCGAAAATTCATAAATTGATTTATTACTAAATTATATCTTGATCGATACTTGCCATGGAGTTTTTTTGTTTATATGAAGATTTCTTCGGCAATTCTTCTTATTTCCTAAAATCAATTATCTCTTCTAATTTTACCATAGTCGGTCTTATACACACCAATTTCGGATCATCCTGTATACATTGAATTCTTAATGATTCCCGCTAAATAACAATTTTTGCTAAATATACGACAAGAAAATTAATTCAAGTATCGATCCCAAAAAACACCACCTCATCAAATCGTAAACACCACCACAATTAATTCCACGGAGCTCTGTTCAAACAGACAATAACAAGAATTTGTCATCAATTTTTTGATTGAAAATTGACGAAAAATTTCAATCAAACATTGGAAAATTGCGAGAAATTCTCACAAAAATATCGTAGCATCCATATAATAGAAGATAAGAAATTTTAATGGACAACAAAAATTATGTTGATTTATCAAACAATTTTCCCAAGGATTTATCGAGATAGTTTGTGGAAAATTTTCTATGAGATAATTACAACTTTTGACATTTTGCCCCGAATGTGCAGA
>JAZBGX010002785.1:0-10542 GCA_037414775.1 Zonitis immaculata | reverse complement strand
AGATTCGAATGCACTAGATCTAGAGTTCCTACAAGACCAGGAAGGCCTCCGGTGGACCATCCTGTATAATCTATAGATATACCTTCGAATATATTATCAAGCTTGAAAGGTACAAAACATAAAATATTATATGGGTGGGCTTGGCTTCAAATATCACACATTGATCAAAAAAAGACGAATTTCCAATTATTTCCTTATAATTCCTAGTATTACAAGGGTCGATCCAAAAGTAATGATAAAATCGATATAAGTAGTTGATCTGGTGAATAGTAATTTGATAGCCGCTTCTCGAACGACTGCCATTATCATAACTTTGCCTTTGCGTGTGCAAATACATTGTCTTATTGAAACTATACAACTCCAACTTGCAGTTTGGCTAACTATTTTGCTTCGATCACTTCACGCGATCTTGTTATTTGGTTAGCGTATTAGTTAGATCCAAGTCTTATTCATTGCTACAAATCGAGTCAAAAATCTATTGACATCGGGATCAGTCTAATAATATTTAAAATTTGCTCTACAGTTTTTTTTTGTTTTGTTTGAGCATCCACCAAACACTGTCACCTCAATTAAATGTTTAATCTGTCACTCGTTGGTCAGTTGAAACTAGTGCGACTCAGAGCTTGCTGCCCTATTTTTGTGCTCACTATGTAGAAATATCCGATTATCTTCACTTTCGGATTAACCCACGTATATGTTTTACTTATATACAGCGTGTGTCTCGAAGATGGAACCCCATCTGTTTAGGGCAAACTAAATAGAATTGAAATCTGAAAATTTGCATGTATACATTTCTAACTATGATGTATCCAGCTGAAATATTTGCAGGTCTATGGCACTTCCGGTTATACCGGAAATAGCCAACAAATTTGTTATTTTAAATAGAACACCCTATATTTTTTTATATTTTTGAGTTCTACAGTAAAATTTAATGGTACTTTATGTACCATACTATTTGTCTAAGTTCGTTGGTTCTCGAGTTACAGTCAATTCTTTGGGATTTTTTGACGATTCCAGAACATCACGTTATTAGAGATATTGTTAAATACAAAGCTGATAATGGATATCGGTTAAAGGCAATGTATCAACAGTGGATGACTCTACCCATTCATGAAATCAGAGTCAAAAAATATTATCCAGCGCGGTCATAAATTAATATTGAATATCTCAAATGTAAAAGTGGCTCAACTCATTATTTTCAAATGGAACACCCCATATATTTTTGGATTCTCTTGAAAATTTCAAGGTCACTTTATCGATTGATTATTTTAGTGAAAATTGTAAATTCTGGGAGAAAACAGTGAAATTTAAGTCTTGCCGTAGTGGATCGAGGGCGTTCCCGGTGGGACAGCCTGTATATATAGATTGTGAATTAAGTCGTTTTAAGCTTAATACTGTTCACATATACATGTGTAAATATCCTTATAGACTGAAATACATTTATATGGTAGTATGATAAATTAGTTTCACCACGACTAATAGAATTGCAGCGCAATTCAGGTTCTAATGAGAGCTGATAAATTAATTAGACACTATATAAATATATATGTATACTTATATTACTATATCTGTAATATATATATAGCAATAGTAATTTGTATTTCCGTTGATAATTGGCTTGTACATATTTTAATTTCAAATTTAATTTCATAAATGAAATGGAAAAAAATTCCCACACACAAATTTAATAAAACAGCTTTTCTGAAACATAATTTTCACTTGCAACTATATATCAGCAACGTACTTGCTAAATTATAATATTAAGGGTTAAATTGGATAACTTTAAGTTAAGCCACACTATAAGTATAGATATAGAGACATGACCTCCTGCTGTATAGTAAAATAGATCCTTGTTGTATTTGTATTTTGTGAGTTGATTAATATAAACTTATCCTGTCACTTATCGATGTTCTAACAAATGAACAGCGATAGATGTATATATGTATACAGGATGGTCTTGTAGGAACTCTGGCTCTAGAGAAGAGCAACAAAAAAAATACATTCGAAGAACTAAAGTTTGGGAAATCGTTTTAACGTTAAATATCACACTTTAGATTGTCGAGTTCGTTTGTTTTTTTTTTTTCGCCCACTAGAGACACAGTTGCAAGACCAGGAAAGCCTCTAGTGGACCACTCTGTATATCAGAAACGATATCATTAGTAATAGTAATATGTATAACAATTTGAATTGCTTTTGTTTGCCGGTATGTTTGATGGTGTCCATCCGACGTATTACTTGACTGCAACAACGATTTATCACCGACATACTACCACATACTATAGATATAACTCTCTCTCTCTCTCTCTCTCTTTTTATACAATATATATCAACAAATTTGATTTATTATTATTCTTTTGTTATATAAAAGATGTAACTGATGAAGAAAGAAAGAAAAAAATTGTTAATTTCTAACAAGTCATTGAAGAATTTTCGTGGTCAATTTAATGCTTCAAATCATTTCGAATTAAGATAGAAAAGTAAAAAAAAAAATTGCAAAATCGTTGATTGATAAATCGGTCATGCTTCGAAATTTAACAAAATTACAAATTAAAAAAAAAACCTATATAATTATTTATATGGTCCTGTAATTATTTATAAGCGAGTCAAGGTAGTGCGACTATGGGACAATCTATATAATAATTCCATTGTAAAAATCTCATAAATAATTGATAATATTCAACGTGTATCATCGATCATTCGATTTAGACGTATAAAAATATGTGATATAGCCACGGAAAATGTAAAATTTCTGTACTTGTTTTGAATTTAAATTTTTTAATGATGAAATCAAATAAAACAACACAAAATTCAAATCAAATCTCGGATAATGTATCGCACCTGTCTGTTGTTTTATTTTATGACCTTCTCCATCATCATCATCATCATCAAAAAAAGTAGAAATAAAACTCTCTATCTCCATAATATATAATCCGTTTATAACTAGCTAGGGATTTTTATAATTAGTTGTACCTGTGTGCGCAAGTTTTTTATCTCTCCAATTCAATGTCAACATCAACAATACATTAATTAATCGCCATACAGTCGATATAACTCCTTTAAAACACCAATAACAACTATTATTGGAAAATGAGAGGACATCGTTCAATTTCCATTAGTAGGCCACGTGTAAACGGAAAGTGTCCGTTCACAAGAGGTTTTCGTCTAAAATAGATATTTCTGAGATATTTTTTTCCAGGAAACTACCATGCACTTTAGTTTCTCAAAATATTGACAGTCTGTATACTTTATTTCAAACCCTACGGCAATCAACCGTCAAAAGTGTCCGTCCAAGAGAGGCGAATTTCTTCTTAATATAGATTGTGCGAAATTGGTATTTTTTAAAAGACAAACCACTAATAATAGACATTGCACTTCTTGGATTCGGTGACAATAGAAAGTGTCCGGCCATTGAAGGTTATACTGTATATTTAACTTAATATTTGCCATAAGACAAAACAAAAGCGATTCTTTGGAAACATATTCCACATTTTTCGCGCAATGTTAATGACAGAAAAAAGTACCGAAAAGTCAATTATATTAAAATTATAATTGGAAGAATTGAACAAAGTCGATGATGCTAGGTTGTATTATTATTTTTAATGGTATGTAAGGAATGGCTGTGGAATTTTTCGTTATTTTCGCTTTTTTTATTATTATTATTATTATTGTGTTTTGTTATATATAGTTGGGTTGTGTCTTTTTAATGAAACCCAAAATATCTACATATATAGAAAATTAATTGACTTGATGTTGAAATTCTTTAGGTGTTCGTCATTAATTCCAAACGATTCCAGTTAATTAAAATAATATAAACTCCCGTCGATTAGCATCTATCGTATTAGAATAATTAAAAAATATAATAAGATTATTGTAGTTTTCAAAATTTCAAATGATTGGAGATTCTCTACAAAAACAGTTGACCATCATCATCATCATCATCATCATCATCAACCAATAAATAAATCATTTTATTTCTATTTGCAGAGCATGATCCTCGAACTAATATCGCTCAAATTATCTTGAACTTCATCAAAAAGTTTTAATTTATCAATAAAATAACAAGTTGTGCGTTGGTAATTATTTCGATCGCGTTAATTTGTGATTTATTCGCGCAAGGATAAGACGTGGAACTCAATTTTTTCAACTGGACTTGGTAAATATAACAACAACAACATTAAGTGTTGTGTGCGACAGATTAAGAATCGATTATACAATGTCCATAAGTTTATGTTAAAAACCAACAACGAACCAACTATGGTAGATGGTAGTGTTAAAATAGCTACATATCGTTTGTTGTTTTTTTTTTTTTACTCATTAATTGTTCGATAATTTGTCATTTTTGTATTTATAACTTTATTTATTTTTTAATTCAATTTATTAATAAATTTAAATAAAACAGATGTTCTAATTATTATAAAACTCTTAAATAAAATTGTTAATTAAATGTTTGAAGTAGGAAAATAATGATGGCAATGTACTTATTAGAGATACTAATGAGTCACGGTTAATTGCATTCGTTCAGCTCGTTAAAACCAAAAATTATTGTTATAGAAAATAGTAATGATAATATTAATGAAACAATGAAACTTGGTAGAGGGATAGGGCGACAGGTGTTAAAAAAGATCCTTAAAGATAAGCTATTTTTTTTTTCTCAACAAAACTTGAAGGATAATTGTCAGACTAAGAGAGGGAGGATTGATTGTATTCTGTCAATTTTTCAGACGATATAAATCGAAACTGTGGAACCACTCCTTGTCTGCTTTATAAACATTAATTAAAAACCGTGATTCGATCCGTCCATATATACGAGACATCAAAAAAAAAAAAATATATATATATATACGCTGTTATCAATAAATGAAACGGCATTTTTTAAATTGTTAAAACTATAAATATATATATGTATGTATAAAAATATATAGAGAACGACAGAAAAAAGAGAGGAATGTGGTCAGGTAGAACTTTTAATTAAACTTATTAGAAATACAAACCACCATATTATCCAACAAGACAAATCATACCGGGTTGTTATTTGTACATAGTATTGTAAGAACCAAATCCTTTTCGATCATATATGTTAACGTTATATTGTCGGAAAGATCCCTATTAGTTGTAATTTTGGCGATTTTATTTTATATAGAAACACTCTATATATGTAGTGAATATACAATTGGTTTGTTGAAAGAACGATTATTTCAAGTCTTAACCGCTATTATGGACAATTGCTGTGTAACCGCAGCCTTCCGAATTCCCATCAGGAGGAGCGAGTCCGATTTCCTCGTGCCTTCGATAATTCAATTGATCCCATTGTGTCGATCCGTCATTGTTCTATTATAGTTTTGCGATCATCAAATATATTATAGAGATAGAAATATATAGAGTGATTCCGTGAGAAGGCTACCATACGACCAATTATAATTTATTTATTTTTCAAAAAAAATTATCAACATTTTCAATCTGCAGCAGTTCAATGTCTGTCTGTATAGAAAAATTGGATAAAATAAACGAGAAAAACTGTCGATATAAAAATAATAAATTAAACATTTTATTTATGGTTGTTTGGGTTAGCAAGTGAATTGCGAGTCTTGAAAGTTTGCGCCATTCTTGGCGCGTACTGAATTTCAATAAAACTTCGTCTCGCACATAACCGACGCGAATTTTTATCAATTCCATTGATAAATATCAAATATTACCAAAACCATTCCACATTGACCATACAGAAAAATCCAACAAAACAAAACAAAAATAAACCAAATACAATAATCTTCTTTCAAACACACACAACACAACACAAAGAACCAGTTTAAACGACTTGGATGGCAGCAATTGATAAAATGGAACATTTTAATGTACTGAATTAATATCGTATTATTTTATTGCGATTGCGACGTGTTTATATATAAAGTTTTCATTTCGGAAATCAAGAATCTATTTTTCTTTTCTTTTTTATATATACAGGATGGTCCCCGTCTCAGGTTTTCCTGATCTGTAACTATTTGGCCCTAGTAGAGGAAACAAAAAACGCACTTAATGGCTAACGGTTAATTTTCTCCACTATAGAACCAAAGTTACACACCAGGGTAACCTGAAGCGGTCCACCTGTATAATAGAAATAATTACGTGGGGTGTATACTAATAGTCACTTTATACAGTAGTCGGAAAAATCCAAAACTCGCAACAAATTTTATTACCCATCCCTTCGAGTGCCAAAACCACAATTTCTCAGAATCTCAAGTGTATCTATTCCCTCTGGATCTCGCACATAGCACTATTCGATTTTAAAATCTTAACAACTCGATCATTTCAAACTAATTCCTTCTATAGCTCGAACAAAAATTAGCCAGAATGATTCTTAATTTAGCTCTACAAGTGAATATTTCCTTGTAAAGTTTGAAAAAAGTTAAAGTCCTACATAAATCAAAAGCTCTATAGCTCGCATCTTCCGGTTCTACTGTATACGGATTTGTCAAATTTGATGATTGCACACCTTTCAGTATAAAAAAAAAACATTCGGTCATAGCTAGAGATGTGTTGTAAAAGTCGCACACTTACCAGTTGCCACTCACTCACTTAATTTCAATAAGTGAATTATTTTTATTAGCCATAATAAATCAATTTCGGTTATTAAATATGAATATAATTATCAATGATGGGTATAACGAGTTTCTTATGCAAAAAAAAAATCAACTTGTTTCTTAATTATTCATTTATTATTAAATGTATGTACGTGTGTTGTTGTTGTTGTCATACATTCTCTCTCTCTCTGCCATCTAAAGAGACCCCTTTCTTGGTTTTTTCTATTTGCTGGTAATGGTCGACCTCAGGTCTTTGTACAGTTAAAAGGCTAATGGTGATTTTTTTTTCCTTTCAAACATTTAATTATTTATCGATATATACAACGGATAAATCAAATTTTTCCAACAACAATTTAATTTAATTAGACTCAATCTTGATTCGTCTCTCAAATAAATTTATCATTGAAATCAAACTATTGGTGTGATCATCATCTAGCTAGCCTCTTCGTCATATTGGAATAGAATTTCAACAATCTATTTATTCCGACGACGATTTGATTGGGTTTTTTGGAGGAAAGTAGCGCGTGAGATTTCCAACTTAATAGCTCTTTTGTCTTGATGGAATTAAAAAATAAAAAACAACAACGATCTCGTGGTTTTACACGAAACCGCGACCGTTTTGTCACAGCTATTAAGATCATCTTTTATCGTATCGTAAACTTTAAACTATATAGTTGTTGTTTTCATTGAAAATGGTAGAATTATATCGACTAATAGTTCACGTTTTTGTAACAAAAATGGGTAATTTTCCCATTTTTAAATTCAAACTATTATCGTGATGGTTCAATAAAATTTAATCAAGCTACTATCAGTTTGAAATATCTAATCGTGGAAATCAAATGGAAATTTATATTTAATTCATAAATTATTTATAGTGTAATGTTGTGAAAAATGTGCACCTCTTTCAATTTCTCAAATCTGCAAGACGATGATGCAAAACATATAAAATAAATTATAGAAACAGAGATATTCTTGTGTGTTAAATTATAGTAGGCGATAATAGAGAGAGATGAGACGATAGGAATTAAAAAATTACGATAGTGACTAATAAGAGAAGCTATGTGTATATGTTTGGTGGAAGGAAAAGGAGACAGGTCGATGGGTCATGGGTCATTGGTTAGCCTACTTTGAATAGATTTCCGTTAAAACTTGGCAAACACCGATATCGCGCATCGAAAATAAATACGAATTTCAAATACCTATTATAATTTTTTCATCAAATTAAACCAGATTATTTTCTTTTAAGCTATTATTATTATTATTATTGTTGTTGCTGTATGGGATTGTAAACAAGACAGAATAGAATAACTACCTTGATAATTATAGCTATATGTACTTACAGTTGGTATCATAATTAACTATCGCATTCAAGGTCGGTATGTAGTGAACAACACTAACAGTAATAATTTCACCTGTGATCGAAACAACTGTACTTTTTTTTTTTTTTTTTAAATTCTATTGGAAATTCCTATATCTGTACGATTGAAATTACCTAATTTTGTTTGTGTTACTATTATCTTTTGTTAGTTTTACATTTGAATGGTAACAACACAAAGTTTATTGTTTTATTTAACAATTTGCTAAAACAAAAACAAAAAAAAATAGAAACAATAATCATCATTCCTTCCATTCGATAAAAATGTTTATTAGTCGACTGGATGCGGTTAGCATTTCAAAGATTGGGATCAGTTCAGATATTTTAATTAGAAGCTGAATTAAAGATTGGTCTCTCTCTTGATCCAACAGACAACCGCCACAAATATCTCTCTCTTTCTCTATACACATATAACACTGATACATAAACACGCCGAATTATTTTGCACCACCCGCCGACTCTATACCCAAAAATCTTCTCTCTGTGCAGTTTCCCATCCAATTAAAAGTGTCTGATATTTGGTTTATTGCCGAAACCTGATTTTATCCATTTTCAGTTCAACTATACGTATACATAGACACAACATACCTATAGGAGATGAGAAGAGAACAGCATCGGCGGCGATTATAGAAATGCATTTGAACAGATTGTTCCATTCCAAAAGGAATATGTTGCTGATTGAGCAATGATTAGATCCCGGCAAATACTAAGCCAACTATTACTTATAACTACAATTTTGGTTCACTCTATTATATTTAGAGTATTTCATAAGATATAGCGACATGTTAATTTTAGAATAAAACAATTTATAATACGAGTGTAATTTAGTTTTTCCATTGAAAAAAAGAGCGTCAATTGTAAATTAATAAATAAAATTTGATTGAATCGACAAAAGAAACATCCTGTTATATAAATTTTTAATTAGACTTGCCATATAATGTCCGAAACAGGTGTGCCAGGCCGGGCCGGGCTGTATATTAATTTCAGATAGTACTCGTAAAATAGTTGATAAAACTACAATAAAATTGGACTATCAAAAATTTATCACAGCTATATAACTAATAGTGACAAATTTCGTAATTAATACATTCACAATATAGAAACAAAAACCATCCGGACAGTCTGTATATATCCTGGATGGCCCATTTACTTTGACAAAGCCAAAAATATTGCTAAAAGTAGGTAATGTAATAAAGTTCCAAAAATTTCTTAAACGGTAAATTTTGTCTTCAATTGGGAGGCAATTTAATTTGGTAACTCGATGTGGTTCCAGCAGGAGGATGGTTGTCCAGCTTATTGAGACCCAATTCGATGGATTTCACGTGATGGCGACCTATAGAATCGCCAGCATAAGTTCCAGATTTTGCCCCATTGAACTTTCTTTATGCAGTTAATGCGACTTGCTTAAAGATAAAATGTGCAGTACTTTGGAAATATTTGGCTTTACCAAAATGAATGGGGACCACCTGGTCTAATGAAGATTATGTATTATAATCAATCACAAATAATTAAGGCAACTTGGCTTCAGAAAATTCGATTATTTAAATTTAGATAGTTACAATAAATTACGAAATTATTACTAATTTTATTTAAAAAAAAAAAAAAAGTTCTATTAATTAGAATAATTTTTGATGACATCCTAACACAACAACAAATTAGTCGGTATTGACCTATTGACCGTATCGAGCAGATGTGTCTTTACTATTATTATTATTATTATTATAAGCTTGGGAACTTTTACCGAGAAAATTGAAATGATACAATATTTCTATATATTATAAATTTTTATATACGGGAGTATAATTGCAATCAAGGTGATTTACTTTCATTTTATATGAATAGTTGGGAAAAACTGGAAGTTTTTTTTTTTTTTTAAAAAATTCCATTTGTTTGGAAAATAAATAAATAAATAAAAATTTTGAATTTCAACACCGCACAATTTTAATTAAGGAAATTTTCACGATTAACAACAACCTAAAGATGTATAATGAAATAATTTAGAAGAAAACACCTGTAAACTTAATTTTACAGCTTTCATATTTATTTATATTAAGTATTATTATTATTATTATTATTGTCGTTGTTGTTTACGTAACGGTCCACTTTTGTGTCAATTAAATTTTTAATTAGCACTTCCATTTTATTTTTATTTTTTTGAGAGAGAGATATATAATAGATTTTAATAATAATAATTTAGAATTTTTATTATTATTCCATGATTAGTTGATTATGAATAGTTAATCAAGCGACTCCACCAATTATTATCATTGTATTTCAAAATAGATGTCATTTCCGGTAAAACCGGAAAATATATTGATTTCGAAATTATTTTAAATTTCCCATCCGATATTTTTATATAAATACTAAAATTTCGACGAATTTTCTTTGGAAAATGAAGAAATTGTGGTCTGTGTTTCATTGTCACCCCGTATAGCGATAGTGGGGCGTTCTTGAACAGTTGGTGGTAATTTGTAAATGCTTTCAACATGAAAATTACATGTCAATTTAGATAATTTTCTGTATATATGTATTTATAAAAAAATTAAATCCTTCTAAATTATGACTTTAACTTTGAATTATTTTAAACAGTAG
>JAZBGX010002783.1:0-11562 GCA_037414775.1 Zonitis immaculata | reverse complement strand
GTCCAAATTTTGCAATTTTTCATCATCCATATTCTTATTATTTGCCTCTCAATTCGATGTACTTTCACCATAAATAAACGTCAAATAGATTTTCCAAACACTTATTGTTGGAATAACGTTGATTTCGCAGAAATCCAACATCAAATACAAATTGCATTTGTTATTAACAAAATGATTATTTTTGGTACCTCTCGAATATTGTTGAATTTTCACGTTATTAGTATGCAGCCAACTTTCATCTCAACTGAACGTTTTAGAATCTTGGATTTCTAAAGCATGGAAAAAGACATTCAAGTTATCCCTGAAAATTCATCAATTTCAAACTTACTTATTGTAAGTCAAAATGTACCAAATGATCAATCCATCACGGTTTTTATTGAAAAAAGATCAAATATAATAACTGGATCCAATTGTTCTTCTGTTATTCAATTAAACACCACCTTTGTTGTGAAGGCATTGTAGTGATCATTTGGTCGAATTTATTTCCAGTGGACCAAATAATTTTACCATATATAAAGTCCAAATATATGATTTCTAATGGCAGAATTGTGGAATCACATTCTATAAATGAATGAGAGAAATTAACATCTAGCAATGCTTAATACTAATGGTTTACACTGACAGTTATTCTTACTTTAAAATACAGATGGATACAAATACACATGTATACAAACAATTTTCAATAATGGAACCAATTCCTATAACGAGATAAAGCACATTCATTCATCTAATTAGTAAAGTGAAATTAAATGTTTTTAAGTAACACTCAAACATTTTGATCAAAATTTGAGCAAAAATAGAACAATTGTCAAAAATTAAAAAATATTTAGGTGAATATACAGAAGCGCCACCTACACAAAAATAATAATAATGTATCACTGGTTGCATACAATGTTGCATGCTGATGTATTACTAGTTGCATATAATGCAGCATATTTGTGCTTTACTGGTTGCCTAAACTGCTAAATAATGGTGAATTACTGATTACATACCGTCACAGAACAATTATTTAACATTGCATTCCACAAAATCTTATTAAAAATAATAACAGACACATACTTACATATCTCACCATTATTTTCCAAATGCGACAATAAAAACCAGATAATTATTGCTGGAATAACGTTGTTTTTGCAAAAAATAAATATGGAATTGATCCAGTCAAAGCTTTAAATGACTTGGACTAACTTCACAGCTTCTATTTCTGGTCTCACTTTTCCAACCGCTAACTTCACACTTATTTGGATTTATTGACAAATAATAAACGATGACCCATTTCTAATTTTAAATTAATAAGTGACCCAGATTCGTTAATAAATACATAAAAATGCGATAATCCAAACAATAATCCAGTTCATTATTGATAAAAAAAAAATGGACGTACGATCACCATTACAAAGTATATTCAGTGTCTTGGGTGGTTTACCACAAGGCCATGATAAACCAGTAAAACAGGCCTTATATAATACAGTTGCATTATTGTTATTGTTTCTATGTTGTGCAGCAACATGGGCACTATATTTAATTTTAGAACCATTTATAAAACCATTAATATGGGCATTATTGGTTGGTTCTGTTCTACATCCATTAAAACGTTCATTACGTGATCGATTTCGAACATGGTTTCAAAATTTAGATAATACCAATACACCGGTTATATTTGGTGTTTTATTGTTACCAGTCAATATAATCAACGATTTATCTGATTTTATTGGTGATCAACTATTGAAATACATTAAAATCATTGTTATAACAACAATTGCAATACCAACAATATTAGTAATTTATAATTACACCCCCAATGTTATTATTTGTCTGTTTTATCGTGGATATTTATGGACGTTTGCTATTATTAATTTTATAATAGAACAAACAACAACAACTGCAGTAAGTAAATAATTGATTATCAACAATTATTATAAAATTATTATTCCAATTCCTGTTTGTATTTAGTTATTAATAATACTGGTCGGATATTTGTCTATGGTTTTTCTTGTATGGAAACCAGAAAATAATACAAAATTCCATTATAGTTCAATATTGATTTGGTTGTTATTATCCAGTTGTTTTGCAAATCAATTTGGACGATTCCAAATGTTAGTCTTCCTTTCCATACAATTAATCTTCTTTGGTGGTTTCATTTCAGAAGTTTACGATATTTACAAGCAATTAAATGCTGAAGGTCATACAATAACATTTCTTGAATCATTATCATTAGTTTTCCATGAACAACCAATAAATGATGTACCAGAAGAAATCAACGAAAAAGGAGATGCCACTATTAAATCCACTCAAGTTAATGATAATTTAGAAACTGATACAATTGATAATGGTATTGAAGAAATATCGAGAGATAAATTGGATAAAATAAAAATGAAATCAGATCCTTGGCAATTGGAATTGTTTGAAAGCAAACAAAAAAATGACAAAAATTTAACAAATACAAGTGTTTTGATAACAAATCAAGGTATACATGTTTTACAACCACCTGTTAAAGAATTGAAACGTTCATTATCACAACCGCAAATCTTTCAATCAATGGGGAAACGTTCGAATTTATTAAATTTAGGCCGACAATTGAGTATAAAAAATCAAAGTCAAACATCAATTATTGATACAGAAAGTTACGAAAGTACGTTTTATTTATATTTAGTATTATGGTGTTGTATAATTATGTTATTTTGGAAGAATTTATTTTTATTACCATTATTACCAATACCAATATTATTCTATTGTTTGAAATATATTGGTAAATATTTTGGCATATGGACATTGTTGTATAATCAATTTAATTTGTTATTTGATAATTTCTCGAATTGGTTTAATGCTAGACATGATGCACTTGTACCTGTTCCTGTACGTGGTTTTTATCGGATCATTTATAAAGTAAATATTTTGTTGAAAACTAGCATCAAAGATAGTATTGATACTGTGGCAAGTTGTGTTGTTATTTTCGGTTTGATTATATTTCTAACTTGTGCTTCGATTTTTATTGTTTTCCAAGTAACTAATCAATTATTTCCTTTGAAATTATTATTGAAATCATTCTTTTAGATTTACACGGAGGCTATAATGATGGTACAAATGACAAGTAACGTTATAAATCAAACTGTCGTCCAAAATCCCGAATTAAGACAATTATTACCACCAACATGGGATGATACAGTCGATTCATTATTAGATAATGCTTATCAATATGGTAGAGAGGGTATATCGAAAGCTGTTAAAAGTATGATGATAGATGTTGATGCACATAAATCTGAAAAATTAGAAAAACAAATATTAGAATTATGGGATCGTTTATATCAATCGTGGATGTCGAATGATCATGATGGTAAAAATGGACCGAAAGTTACATCAGAAGCTGTACGTGTTTCATGGGAAAATTTCCTAAATGACATACAAAAATCACCTGGTACATTTTTTACTAATCTCCAATTATAACGAATTACATATATTCGTTTTTAGAAATGTTCAATATAAATGGTATCATCGATTTTGCTAAACAAAATATCGGAATGTTGATGTCTTTACTTGAATCAATTTGGTCGATTGTTATTAGTAATGTGGGATTAGTTTTAAGTTCATTCAGTACATTTATTTCAGTAGTATTAGGTGGTGGAACTGCTGTTTTGAATTTCATTCTAAATGTGGTAATATCCCAAATATTTTTTTAAATTTTTTGAACGAAATTGAAGCAAACAAAATATTCCAGATTGTCTTCCTAACAACTCTATTTTATCTGTTAAGTTGTAGTAATGATTTATATAAACCAGTTGCATTATTAACAAATTTCTCATCGAGTGGTCGTCGTTTTGGGCATGCCTTAGAAGCAGCAATAAATAGTGTATTTAGTGCTTCATTTAAAATGGCAACATTTTATGGTTTATGGACATGGTTTATACATAATTTGTTTAATGTAAAAATTGTCTATTTACCATCAGCATGTGCAACAATTTTAGGTGCTGTACCATTTCTTGGTACATATTGGGCATGTTTACCAGCTGTTTTAGATTTATGGTTAGCACAAGATCGTAGTTTAGAAGCAATTTTATTTGCTATATTCCAATTTCTACCAACGTCAATTGTTGATACCACCATCTATAAAGAAATTAAAGGGTAATTATTTTAGATTTGTGTATAAATTTAATCGATAAATGTATGTTTTGGATTTTAGCGGACATCCATATCTGACTGGTCTCGCTATAGCTGGTGGTATTTTCTGTTTAGGCGTTGAAGGAGCAATTATAGGTCCATTATTATTGTGTGGTTTATATGTTGCTATTGATTTGTCTTCGAATCTCTTTAAAGAATCACCAACGGACGAACAATTGAATCTTCATCTTCAATTACAAGAAGAAAAAAGTTTTTAATGTTCTAGAACTAATACGCTTTAATTATTATTCCATTTGAAAAAAGCACTATTGTGTTTATAAACAGTTGTATTTATTGTTGCTTAATTTTTGTAATATGTTGCTGATAATAAAATATTTTACGTTTGTTCAATTAATTTCTTTTCATTTTTTTACTCTTGAGATTAGAGCTAAAGTCAAATAAACAAATATTAATCTATATAATTGCATAATAAATGATAAAAATTGTATGAACGTCACCATAGTTCACTAGCTGAGATTTTATTGATGAAATAATCTTTGAAACCTTGTAATGATATTGTTGATTGAAACCAAAATTCTTCTAGATTAATTTCATCATTTTCAATTGTTGATGTTGATGATAATTGATTTGATTCTACATTGTGACAATCATCGATAAAAATTTCCAAATTACCACAACAATCATATTTTTGTTTACGATTAATGTTGAAATTGATTGTGAAACGTTTAACATTTGAATTATAAACGTAAGGTCTACATGGTACAAAAACTGAATCACTATCACCACCAATTATTGTTTCGATGTTTTTTGTAGTTTTTAAAAATACATAGAAATTTGTACATGACGATTGATTTGTTGTTGATTCATTCCAGGTATCCGATAGAAAGATTTTCCTAAAATAAATTATTAGATAATACAACGAATTTTTGTTGGAAAAAATTATATACCTCAATACTTTATGTTGGTTTCTCTTGCACTCGATTAGATGGAAATCTTCTAAATGTCCATCAACTAAATCGTTTATACAAATACTAAATACTTCTTTCGGACAAATTGGCGTTGTTCCCAGAACGAATGAAATTTCACTAATTAGAGAGCTATTCGATAATAATCGGAACAAATTGCATATATTGAACATTAATATTTCTAAATTATCATAAAATGTTGATACTATACGATAATGATTATCTATATTGAAATTTGTAATTTTGTTAGATTCATTCGATTTTACATTTGATCGTTTTCGATCAATAACACATTTTAAACGATTATAAGTGTACGGTATTTGAGATCGTTGATATAATAAATTTTTTAAAATTTCATTTACAACTGTTGCACAAGAAAGTGGGGTTAGAATCAAATCATCGCAAATATCTAACGTAATTTTTGCATTTTTCAATTTTTCTTCAACCTGATTAGTTTTCATTTGAGTTTTTCTCGTGAAAATACTAAAAAAATACAATTATTTCAGTCAGAATTTCGGAAATAAATGGATAAAATTATTAATTTACCGTTTGTCAATATTTTAAAATTGTCAAATGTCAAAAAAACAGTATAGCAAACCAAAAATCATTAGAATAATTTAGCTTGTATAATAAAAATAACTCTTATTGTAATGTATTTGTTGAATTTTCAAATAAATTTGTAATAAATTCAATTCTACAAATAAATCGTACAAAATTATAATAAGATAGCAATTTTGTTGTACAATAAAAATATAATGTTGGTAAAATATTAAGCGCGGCAATTTCAAAACTCGCCCATTTATACAATATGTTCCAATTTAGAAGAGCTAAATTACATTATAGAATTTATTGGCATGGAGATTGACCACAACCATAAAATATTTGTAGTAACACTTGTCGACATAGATTTGGACAATTCGGACTTTGAATACATTGACTGGGATTATAATTACCGTCACAATAATAACACAAATAACAACCTGAAAGTTGATAAATCATAAATAATATAAATTAAATATTGAGGATATATACCTATAGGTAGAGTAGGTTTAGGTGGTGCTGGATTTACAGTAATTGCTGATTGTATACATGACGCACCAGAATTGGGAGTGATAACAGGTGAATTACACATTGAACCACATACAGTGTATCGATTTTGGCGACATTTTGCTCGACCATTACTATCATAATAACATTGTTTTTGTCCCATTATCTTACAACATTTGTCATTATTGTTTGAGCCATTTGGTGGTTGTACACATGATGGATAAGAATCGGGGCAGGTACGGGTGATCATAGGTGGATTACACATTGAACCACAAACTGTGTATCGAATTTGGCGACATTTCGCTCGACCATTACCATCATAATAACATTGTTTTGCACCCATTACTTTACAACATATGCTATTATTACTGTTAGAGCCATTTGTTGCAGCTATATTAGTATTTGTTGAATTTACATTGATTATAATTGGTGATGGTGGTTGTATTATCGGTGGAGGATGATGAGGAATATTATTTGTACCATTATTGATAATTTCTATATTGTTGATATTTGTTGTATTTAGAAATACCGGTGTTGTTATATTGATTATATTATTTAAATGTATATGGGTTGTTGAATTAATTAAATTATTTGTTGTTATATTCGGTATTGTATTAAATGGTTGAGTTACATCGACAATAGCAGGTTCATCTTCATGTATTGGTGCTGTTGGTGGACATTTACGTTCTTGACAATTCTCTTTATTACAATCCGACTGTATTTTTATTGAACATGGTCTTTGTTGTTGTTGTTGGTATGATTTTGCACAATTTCTTGTTCGACATCGTATTGAACATGTTTGTAAACAGGAATTTCTACATTCAGTATCATCATATCCACAATCATCACAATCATGATTACACAATTCATCACAATCTTGATTATTATTACAATTTGATGATATTCCATCGAAGACAATTGTAAATAATAAACAGATAATAAATAATTTCATTTTTATTAAAATTTATATAAGCAAACGATGGAACTACTTATAGTTTGTCGTACATTTTATCCTACTTGATCAATTAATAATTCTAATAATTTAACAGAATCTTTGAACTCTGCCTTAATTTTTGGTCATTTTCAATGATTATAATATATGCATTTAGCAATTATAAAAATCAAACGTACGACCTTTCTTATGCAAAGTTCGTGCATTATCTTAGAAGAAAAAAAAACACAAACAAAAATTTGCACCAATTTCTTATTCCAAAATTTGGCACCATTAATTAATCTAATTGTAAATAAAAATTTCGCAATAAGTATCATGATTTATTTATTCTAAACATATTGATAAAAAAAATATATATATATGCCAAACCATCAAGGTTTACACAGATAAAGAGGGGATAAAATAGAGAAAGAGAGAGAGAGAGAGATGAAACAGGAAGGGATAGGTAGATAGAGAGGTCGATAGGGAGAGCAAGGCAGATAGCGAGAAAAGAGTAGATACAGAGAGAGAGAGAGAGAGAGGATAAGGTTGACAAGGAGTCTGGAAAATAGTGAGAGAGATGAATAGAAGTATAGAGATAGATAGGGAAATACAGAAGAGGTAGGGAGTGTGGTGTGTGAGAGAGAGATGATGGAAGAAGGAGGAACATAGGGAGAGAGGAGAGAATAGTGGGAAACATAGGGAGATGGAATGAGGAAAATAGTAAGAGAGGGAGGATAATAGAGGGCAATATGTGGAGGGAGAGGAGAAGATAGGGCAAGAGAAATATACAAAAGGACAAAGTGAGAGTTGGAAAAAATTAGACCTATTGAATTTGAACGAGATACTTAAAGGACACTTAGCAAAGCTCAGTTGCCCAGGTACTTATAGAATTAAAATATCACTAAATTCTTGCTGAATACAAAGAGATGAAAGTTGGTTAATTCTTTTTATTCAAATATCTAAAAAAAAAGGTATCTAGATTACAGAATTTATAATTAAACTCCAACTGTTGTACTACTATCTTCTGCAACATATTCTTCATCTTTTTGTTCTTTTTCGACATCATCACCATCACCAATATCACCATCAAGATCATTATTATTATTATTTTCTTTACTAGAACTGTCCTCTTTCATAGCGTAATCGTCTGATTTTATTTTAATTTCAGCATATCGTGTCGATCTAGGCAATTGTACTTGAGCTTCAATACTAACATCTTTCGGTGGTTGATAATAATTCGATGGTACTGATAATGGATATGGATTATTCGTGAAAAAATCCACTGATAACTCTCGATTATTATTATCATTACTATTAATATTATCAATAATAAATGGATTGTTATAACTAAAAGGTGGATAAACTAAATTCCATTGTGGTAAAAAATTATTAAATCCACCATAATCCCGATAGGATCCACTACCATAATAATTCATTCCCATCATATCACATAAACCAGTTTGATAACATGAAGGCATATGAGCATAACCTGGACGATAGAATGGACCTTGTCGATAATATGGTCCAATACCGAAACCATCATCATAACAATACGATGAACATTGGTACGATTCAAAATACGGATTACTATAATGATTATAACAACCATCGCAAGTTTCATAACGATTATTATTACCAACACAACTAACATAAGGCCATTGGGTATGGTAAGCGCATCTTGGCCGTGGTTGAGGCACATAAACGGTCTGTCGTTGGCATGGTTGTTGTTGTTGTTGTTTATCACCATCACAAACTTCATATTGATGATAATGTAGAATTGGTGATAAACAAATTGGACCGCATTGTTTTCTACGTATATGGAAACAACGTATAAATGGGAATTGTTGTTGTGGTACACATTGTCTTGGTCCTATCACTAAACAACAACCCGGATTTTGATTGTTATTATCGATATTTGATATTGAATTACTTATTGGTTCTATTGTAAAATTATTTAAATTCGTACTATTAACAATTACTGGTAAATTTATTAAGTTTGTATTATTAATTAAATTATTTAATTTAATTATTGTTGTTATATTATGATGGACATTCGATTCTTTAATTGTTGTACTATTCGAATGTGTTTCGATGATTTTTGTTCTATCATCATTATCATTAATATAATCATCATCTTTAATTCGTTCACGACATGTTTTTTTACATGAATTCCGACAGGCATTATTACGACATGATGTATGACAATAATTATGACAACAATTTAATGTTGTGCATGTATCAATTGCATTACAACATTGTCTACAACATGAATTACATGAATTGTCGCATGTATAACATGATTTACAATTATAATCGTTACATTCTTCATTACATACATCATCGAAATCTTGACGATTTCTACAATTAATTTCACGTTTCGTACGTTCTCGCATACATTTTACATATTCTATATATTCAGTTGGTTCGCATTCTTTAGTTGGATCCTCGCAAATAACATCACCTACAGTTATTGTTGTATAGAGTGATATTAATGATAGAGCAACAACCGGAATCAATCTCGTCATCTGAAAAAAAATAAAAATAATCCATAAACAACAAACCGTCAATTAGTAAAATCGAAAAATTTATTGGAAATGTTGACGAATAAACCAAGACTTTGATCTTGAGACTTGGAAACGACCGTCCTCACTGACAACGAAAAAATTCAAAGTCTAAAATTCCGTCCAAAAAGTTAAAGCGCCCGTTCTTTTTGGAATTCCTATAGAATAGTCTTATAGGCTTCAAATAAGAAGATTGCGACAAGCCATTATGGAAAAAATCCGGGCAAATTGCGCGAATTGCCAGCTGGACAATGCAACCACACAAAATCGCAGCAGGTTTGGAATTACTAAAAGACTTAAGGAGCAGCTCAACAGCAAGTAGAGGTATTTTGGGAAAGATGAGAGAGAGAGAGAGAGAAAGAATGGACCAAGTATATTCATTTGTTATGAGAGACTACGTTGGAAATAACTTATATTTTATCTAATAAACATATCGATTATTATTACTTTTGAGTCTACCCTCGTATATTGACGTTTCTCTATTTATCCTACGAGAGAGTTTTATATACTGTGTGTCCAACCGAGAACGGCATCGATGTTAATATAAGGAAACTATTAGTAGAAAAAAATTATAAATTTGTTATATATGACAGTTAGTTATATTGTCTTATCATTTTTGAGATATTTAATATATTCTATGAGAATAATGATCTTTGCAGACCGGAAAGTGGCTATCAATTTTTCCTATATGCAAGCGATTATTATTGCACTTGAGTAAATTCTCTAGTAGAACAATCTATAATGAAGATGACGACCAATCTTGGTAGTGACTGATACAGGGGATGGTCGGAAAAAAAAATTGAAAAAGTCATAATTTTTTTTTTTTGCAAGCAATTCAGAATTTCTATTACATATCAGCACTAAATGGATTCGGGCCTATAGGACGAACACAATTTGCCCGATCGAACAGCGATATTTCGGACTTTATTAAAATAATAATAATATATCGATTGTAAGGGGATAATTAGCTCTCTCTCTCTCTCTCTCTCTCTCTCTCATCTAAATCGTTTTCAATTCTCAAAATCAAAATTGAAGAGCAAAATTATAAGAAGGGCTCTGTATATATATCAGAGCAGACCTATATGTACGCTCCTTTACAATCCTACTCGCTACTATATACCTTCAAATCGCAAATAATTACAATCCGTTAATTATAATAATATTAAATAAATTTTTACAACTATCAATATTTGCGTTCATTTTTATAGATCCAGTTAATATAAATGGTAGGTATATATTTATAGTTTGATTTACCTTGAAAATTAGGGTTCGATCTACAAAATTGCGGGCCCAAATCCAACCAGCTAACGACCTGAACTATCCAACACCTTCTAATTCAATAACTTTATTGAGTTCTAATGTAACCTATTATAATATATATATATATATATATAGGCATTTTCCAATTTTTTTCCCCTCCCGCTTGATAATAACTGATCCATGGTCTACAACAATCCATCTATTGTTACGATATAACAGACATATTTTTGAAGTTGCATCAAATAAACATTAATTGCCAATTTTTTGTTTTCTACATAGGTACCTATATATATAGTTGTTATCAATAATATTTGTTCGAGTATTATTAAATATATAAGTTAGCACAACAACAGAAACGGCCTAAAACATCATTATTTTCTATGATAATTCTCTAAATAGAGTAAATATTTGCTCCAAAAAAAAAATATATATATATATATATGAAAATGCGAATTTGACCCATAAAATTGATGTGAAACATTGAACCGTTGATAAAAAAAATTTACCATTTCTCTCATTTAATTTTCCATCTTATCTTGACTTGATTGTGTGATTTCCAATAAGGCGGAAAGTAAAAAAAAATTGTTCGTTAGCCAATTCGATTTACAAATATTTATATTCTGTTATCTCTATTATTATCAATTGGCCTCGTCCGTCAAAAAAAAAAAAAAAAAAAAAA
>JAZBGX010002782.1:0-11563 GCA_037414775.1 Zonitis immaculata | reverse complement strand
AATAAATTTGAATTATTTGGGATCAAGAAAAAGAAAAATATTATAATTAATAAAATATGTATAATATTTTAATAGTTACTTGAAATTATTAAATTTTTTAATTTAATACATGTTTCGATATTCTTAAAAATATCATCATCAGTTCCAAAATAAAATTTGAATTATTTATATAAAAATAAATAAATAAATTACTATAACTATAAACACTATGGTTACAAAATAAATATTATAAAATATAATCTATCAATGGTTTATAATTCAGCTCTAATTGTTCATTTAATAATTTAATATTTTCTTTTATGTGTTTTTTGATTTCGTAGTTTTCCAAAATGTCCATTTTAGTTCCTTTATTAATTCTATGTAGCAATTTAATATTTTGATAATTTTCAAGTGTGTGTCCATTATGCAAAAGATGTAAATAAAAATTTGAATTGTAACATCTTTTATGTTCTTTTATTCTATTTATCAATTTTCTACCAGTTTGTTCAATATAAAAAGAATTACAATTATCACAATAATGGCAATAATAATATTTTGGATAAAAATGGTATTTATAAAATTAAATGTGATAATTGTAATTCTTTTTATATTGGACAAACTGGTAGAAAATTGATAAATAGAATAAAAGAACATAAAAGATGTTACAATTCAAATTTTTATTTACATCTTTTGCATAATGGACACACATTTGAAAATTATCAAAATATTAAATTGCTACATAGAATTAATAAAGGAACTAAAATGGACATTTTGGAATACTACGAAATCAAAAAACACATAAAAGAAAATATTAAATTATTAAATGAACAATTAGAGCTGAATTATAAACCATTGATAGATTATATTTTATAATATTTATTTTGTAACCATAGTGTTTATAGTTATAGTAATTTATTTATTTATTTTTATATAAATAATTCAAATTTATTTTTGATCTGATGATGATATTTTTAAGAATATCGAAACATGTATTAAATTAAAAAATTTAATAATTTCGAGTAACTATTAAAATATTATACATATTTTATTAATTATAATATTTTTCTTTTTCTTGATCCCAAATAATTCAAATTTATTCTCACAGCTCCATATAGCCTTTGTCTAGAATGATAATGGCATGTTAACATATTTTTTTGCAAATTGGAGCCTTTTAAGTTTTTTGCATTTGCTAATATAGGGCTTATTCCTAATTACATAGGCTTTTAACGCATTTTCATGCAACTGGCACTGAACAATCTTATTAGAAATATTTAATGCAAGTTCATCTTCTGTTTCCTGGCATGTTAAATTTGGTAAAATTTTAATAAGTCTCACAATCTACCGATTATCATAATCTTTTGTGCAACGTTTTTCTTCTCTTCCACATAAATTTACAGCAGCTCATGTTAGAGATAAGGGGTCAGGTGAAATTACTCAATTCTATCCCCTACTGTATATTGAATTCACATTATTCGGACAGAAAATGTTTTTTGAAAAATCTTGAGTCTGAAAGTATTCACTCCACTCGTGCCGCAAGAGGGACTCCCGTTCCAATAAGGCTCATTATCTGCCTTTGTTATGTATAAAGGCTATTTATGAATTTAAAAAATATTGGTATTACTATAATGCGCAATTTTATCTCTATGAGAACTTTCTAAATTATTGTTGCTTTTTCCGTGTAAAAGAGGAATCAGATATTGTTTGAGGATTACTAACTTCTGGTCTGGTTCCAAGGGGGCTTAGAAAGATTTTATATCCATATAGGTATGTTAGATAAACATGGCCTTAATACATCACGAATGCCGAATTCATGGCCAAGATATTTAAAATTATTGAATTAAAGGACGTTTTGTATGGTTTGGCCTCCCCACCATTATAAGTAAAATGACATTGTCATCCATACACGTTGAATTTTTCCATCATATTTTTTCAAATTAAAATATGAACAAAAATGAATAAAATAAAGAGAATCGGTATTCTGAATATATTTCATTTGAATATTCATACATCCAATGCTGTCTTATGTGCTCGTATATGAGATGGTGGCATTGGAATAATAAAACTGACAAGGGGACGACATGACCTTGAGGAAACGGATTTTAATGATTTTTTGTATACTGATAGTATACCATGTGGGTTCTACCACTGTGAAATATTTCTGTCCAATGCCTAGTAGGAGCTGAGAAAAAGGCATTTGAAGTTTAGCTCGTAGCTTATATACAAGTTATATGGAACGACGCTTGAGCGTACGGTGGTGTAAGCGGTAGTAGCTTAGGTTCGTACTCTTATGTATGTAGGTTCGCGTTTAGTGCGCGGCTTTTCTTTTTCTTTTCTTTTATTGTTTATAGTTAATCTAATCAATTTATCAAAATTGTTTAAATATTTTTTAAATAGATGCCAGGAAATTGTAATCCGTACAGATGTCTTGGAATAACGCATGTTCTAATTATATTCAATTTCTTGAATGGTTTCAGTGGCGAAGTTGAGACTCGTTCTAATTCAATTTTTAATGTTCTTCCATTAGTTCTTTCTAAACCAATAGAAGAGTATTGAAAACCTAAATACTTGAGTTGATTAAGCACATTTATTTGGGGATAGGTAAACTATCAATAAATATAGTACATTTTGATGAGCTGTACAATTTTTTATTTATTGTTAATAATTTAACTATTAAATTTGTACATTTCTTTGGATTTAAACTCATTTGACTTTTTATGGAAAATACCACACATGTGTAACTTAGTTGTTGCTTTTCGAAGGAGTCAGGAGTAAATAATATTTTGTCATCAGCATAAGATAAGGATGATAATTTCGTGTCACCAATTAAAACACCAAAATTTGATTGGTCGATATAACATATCAATTCATCAATCACTAAATTGGATAAGAAATTGATAATGGATCACTTTTTGTTTGACACCCCGATTCGATGATATTGGATTCGATTTTTGTTTGTTACAAGTAATAATTGTATATGATTCTTCAAAATTGCACATTACGAAATTAATAAATTCTTCTGGAATACAAAATCTCTCCATTGCTCTACGTTTACTGTTATGAGGAATGAAATCGAAAGCTCTTCTTAAAAATTATTTAATAGAAGACCATGAAACTTCTTAGAGATATTAACATGATTTTCCTATATTTTCGAACTAAAGGCACTATAGATTTTACAACTAACATTTAGTACACTTGTTGTCAAATTGTTCATTTGATTGATGTTTAAATTTAGTTTATTATTAAAATTACATCAACCACCTCTAACTCCAAATATTAAAGTTAGAATTGTGATGTTATTTACATTGAATTTTTTATTGATATGCTTATATTATTGTAGTGCGCATTTTTTTTTCTAAAAGAATTCTCCAAATTACTCTTAGACTCCCAATGGATACCAATATCTGATATAATTGCTTCACCATCTTTTATTTATAATAGATCAGGCTCTCTTAATAACCCATTATTGGAATGGAATCGAAGTTCAATTTCAGTTAAGAAATCATTTTTCTTCACATACTTACTAATTTAATTAACAATCTAATAATGTCTTTTAATTCATTCATAGTCCATATTACTTCCGCTGCTTACCCGCGCTTGCTCAAATGTCTTCACGTTAACGTATTTTTGATATACCACATTTCACTCAAATTTCTCTTCTTCCAGTTAGATTCTTTATCTATAATCTTCATATACTCAAATCTAAACTGATGGCCTGTATTCAAATGAACCTTGTGTAGCTTGAAACCTAATGGCCACTACAATGTGGTGCAATATTTTTCTCCAATAATCAGCTTCACGTTCTATTTCTTGTTTTAAATGTCTGTCAATTCATGGTTTGCAGATAACCTAGTTGTTAATGTACATATAGATTTTATGTGATTCTTTGATGACTCATGTTTTTTGATAATTTTTCGGACCTTTCGCCAGTTATTGGATCCCGATTAAGAATTCAGAAAATCTATTTCTTGGGAAAATAATTTACATGGATAACAGAAAAGAGACTGCGAACTTGAGTCGTAAATTAACCAATCTCTCTTTTCTCTACTCCCATTAGATTTTGAACGATAAAAATTAGATTCATTTAAACTTCTATAGGATGTTTGATTATTGTCCTTCTGGATTTTTCGACTATTCTTTATTTAAAAATATGATTGATAAATGTTTGTTTTTATATCACGCCACTCTGAAATTTTAAGTATCGTTTTAGAGACAAAAGAAATACTTTCATCATCGCATAAAATTTCGGTACATTTAATACCACTGTCATTATTTTCAATAATATCACTGCATTTTGATTCAAACTCATACGTAGAAATAACTTTACTTTTCCTTTCAACAATAGAATGCCCTTGAGAAAAATTCGGAGGACCTGATTGATTATCATCATTCCCTACTTGTTTACTTAAATTTGTATTTGAATTAAAGAAGGGCGTAATTTTTTTAGACTTTGTCTTGGTTTCTTTATGTAGTTTAGTCCGTTTTCTTTTTTCAGCTACCGATAAATGTTTATAACTATCCATAATTATTTAATTATAACCTAGAAATAAATTTTGTATGTATTTTAATTCTTATCACCCTTGAAAGAAACAGAAAACAGAAATATGTCCCGTTTTTTGCAACATATATCACTCACTACATCAAAATAATAATTTTTTTTTATTCCCGGAAATTTTAGACAATAGCACGTAAAATACCAAATTCCTTGTTGTTGTTGTCCCTACTTACTATCTAGCAAAACCACTGCAAGGGAAAGATCTTGGAAAAATTAGCGAAGAAAGAAGAACCTGTTGAGCTTAAATAGACTTCTTGAAAATTTGCACCTAATTTATTTAGCAAGGGTTGAATTTTGTGTAGTCGATCACCTTCTGGGCAACTTGCATTGTCAGAAAAATGCCACATTCTCAAAAGTAACTGGAACCGATTTCTCGACATTGTTTTTGAAATAAAAGTATTTTTATACAGTTTATCGTTGCTCCAATATTTTTCGATTGAAGGTTTTCTGTCTAATCCCATGTACGCAATAATTCCCATAAATTTTAACATTTCTTTCTTATCAGTTGGGACTTATCGATGTAACCTTGATTCTTTTGTTATGTCTTCGGTTTCACACAGAATTTGGGTGGCGTATAAATTTGTTTGGTCGACCATTTCATTTATTACATTATTATTTAAAAATGTGCAAAAACACATACACATATGAAAAATATTATTATATATTTATAGACTGCAATGATATCCTAAAACATAAACATGGAGGTGACTTTGAGCGAAACATAAAGAAGAAAAAATTACATAAAATTGGCTATGGAGTATTGGATAGTATAACACATGATTACTCTCAGTAGGGTCAAACAAAACAAGCACAAGTATTATGAGAAAATCAATAATGTGTATATACTCCATTCTTCTTGATGATTTCAAAAATGCGGTCTGAGATTGATAAATACAATGTTTCTCGATGTTGCTGAGAAATTTCTTTCCATGCTGTATGAAGTGCGACTATGAGAGACTGCCGATCTGGAAATTTTCTTTTTCTTTGTAAAGTTGATGACAGATGTATCCCCACACATTCTCTATGATATTGAGGTCTGGGAAATACGCTGGCCAATTTAAACTAGGTATATTGTGACTTTTCATCCAGTCCGTAACTACTTTTGCGGTATGTATAGGTGCATTATCTTGTTGTAATATCCAATTTTTGTATGGAAATAGCTTGTTTATTTCCTGTATTTGTTATTGTAACAGGGATTTATACTTTTCGGCAGTTTGTTTGTCTGTAAGGACTTCTAAAGTAACAGTACCATAATAAGTAATCGCACCCCACACCATCACAGATTGGAATGAATGAGGATGTCTTGATAAAATGAGTTCATCTTTCCTTCAATCGTGAAAATAAAAGCTGTATCCATCAGAGCCATCCAGATTAAATTTCTTTTCATCTGTAAAATTCTTCTTTCCAATGCATGTGTTGTCGACAAAACTCTAAACGTGTTGTCTTATGATGTGGCTTCAAGTTCGGTTTTTTCTTAATCTTTTGACGACGTATATTTTTTGATTCAGCTATAATTCGTTGCACTGTCCGAATACTAACAGGTGTTTGCACATTATTTCTAATATTCCTTGCTGTGAAGTGCTATTCGAAGCTTGTCGAAGTATTAACCGACGTTCTCTCAACGTTGTCGCCATTTTAGGTCGTCCTTGTCTGTTTTTCCCGTAATTTTGTGGGTCTCTTAGATAATTATTAACAATTTATGAGCTTCTGTTTATACGTTCAAAAATAAACCGGTTTGAGTAGCCTTCTTGTTTCAGTATATTTATAGTTGTAATTTCTTTCAGAGATAATTTCTTACCACGTCCAATCATTATTTGATTATTGCTAAAATTATCGAACCTACTCAAAAACGAATATCCTCTCACCCTGACTAATCAAAAATGACAGACCACCTTCTGAAGAATACTTGAAAACAAGATGATTTCCAACAGGAGGGTTCCACGTAAATACCGGATTTCTTTCTGGATTTCTAATTGCCATACTTCGGTTATAATCAATTTCATTTTCAAAAAATTTCCTCCATTTCTTCTTCAGAAATAACTGTTTCTTCTGCAACAATGGTAGACGTGAGTGTGATGGATGTGTTGTTCTCATTGGCTTCTCCAGTTTGATCTTCAAAGATTTGAAGAGATTTTGAACAACACGGTTGATTGTCAATTGTATTCTTAGGTTTCTTAGCAAACTCTTGTTTTAAAAAATCCTGTTCTATACGTTTGCTTCCTCGAAGCTTGTTCTTATTTGTTATTTGATTATAATCAGAACTCTCAAGAATTTCTTCTTCACTAGAGGGTAAAAACAATGGATCCAGGTCAGAATCAAAAGAACTATAAGCATTGAGATTACTTTCGTCGCTATCTGCAAAAAAATACACATATTTTCTATGTAATCTAAATTTTTGAAAAATAAATATCAAATTTATCAATGTATATTTTTAACTCAAAATTTTATTTTTATAGACTTACCTATGGAAAGCTTTCTCTCCACTGACAGATTTAATTTTTTTTTTGATTGTTCAGACATCGTACGTTATGAACAAACCAACATACAGTCACAAATTGACTAAATCTGCGTTCTGATTGCAATGCACCATGCAAGTTTGAACTGGTGACATACGCCCGCCATCACGACCGCTTAGTAACCGAGGCATGATTATGCCACCTACGCCCGGAAGGTCATATGCGACCGCTACGTTATTTTTCATAATATATTTTTCATTAATAATTTTTTTCAAAAAACAACATCTGGCAAACAATTGGGGTATATTAGGTATATAATTCTCAACTTGGCACCAGGGGAAATTTTTAAAAAATTTATGGGCAGTCAACCTGTTAAATAAGAACTTCTGTTAATTTAATAGGGGTCGATTTTTAGACCTCGTCGACCCCCAAAATTAGTTTTCGTTTATGTCGACCCCTAGGAAACCAATATCGACCCCAAGTGGTCAGTATCGATAACTTTGGGAATCCATGCTGTAGAAGGATCAACCGTAGTCCCCTGAGAGTTGAGTGGGAAATCGGGACCGTGATCCCCCACACTGAGGCTTTACTACGAGTAATTGGACCAACTAAATCGCTGCGTGGCGTAGGCTGGTAACCCTAGTTTCCACACGCTGACGCTTTTGTCGATAAGCTCACCGTTTAGTAGAACTCGAACGGATTCCCAACTCTCCCCACGAGCACGCTCGACAATAGGAGCGTGTGATATGTAAGTAGGGGCAAGTCATATTCATAGTTACTCCCGACGTTTACTCGCGTTTGCTTGAATTACTCTACGTTGACATTCAGAGCACTGGGCTGAAATCAGGTTGCATCAACACCCTTTTGGCCCATCGCAATGCTTTGTTTCGATTAGACAATCGGATACATAACGTCTGTTAGCAAATTAATAGGTCAAGTGAAAAAATTGCCTACCCTAGTCATCGTAGATGCACTCCAGCGTTGATAAAATATAATCGATTATAAACCAGAAAGACAGTGTCATACCAGAGCACCGAACTGCATAAAATACTATCGAAGGTCTTCGAAATGTCTAATGAGCAAACTTCGAGGGAAAGCCCACGAGGTGTTCGCTTCCTAACAAACTGATCCAAGATCAAGCAATTGGCCAAGGTACCATCGATGTCAGTGAACCCTCTCTGGTTCCTGTTCAGACGTAAAACGGATTTAAAGCGAGTAGCCAATATTCGATGTAAGAGTCATTGAAACGCAGAACCAACGGTAATAGGTCGACAGTTAGTTGACTGTGAGTGGTCACCTCCTTTAGGAATCAAAATAGTCCTGAGTTGTTTCCAACTATCAGGTATGCGATTACAATACATGATGATGTTAAAAATTGTACTCAAGGTTAGGACAGAGAAACTGATAATTTCCTTGATTATGCAAAACTATTACATAGAGCATGAATATGCTGAGTTATTTTCAACTTAATTATAATAAAAGGTAAGGTTTCAATTAGTGTATGAGTAACATACAAGTAGTGCTATCTATTTTAATTTCGTATAGATTTTAATATATATCAATGATTAATGATTCATCCAGTACAATAATAATGATAAGTTTCTTTTATTTCTGTTTTGTATAAATTTAATAAATAGTAAATATGTATAAAAAATATATGAAAGTAATATGATATAATATAAGTCCTCGCAACGAAGGTAAATGGTAAATTGAAAAATAAATAGAGTAAAAGGTAAATTTGTATTAGTAACATAATCCTAGTATTATACAGGCTGTTCGTTTTCAACCTACCCCCTTGGACGTATCTCAAGACCTAATTGGAGTATCGTTCTGAAATTTTGGTCGGATGAGTTTTTGGTAAGGATCTACTTTTGTGAAATATTTTCATGTGTCTGTCACTTCTGGTTATACCTTGAGTCATCATCAACTTCTTTATTTCAAATACAGCACCCCATATTTTATTGAATTTTCTAATTCCACGGCGAGTTTTAATGGCACTTTTTTGTATTACACATCCCACATTAAATCGTTTTTGAGAAATGTTAACTTCTTCCAAAAAACTGTGAAATACAGTATTTCAGTAAAAAGTGCGCCTTTCTCGCAGAGTAGCGTCTGTTCTGTCAATCCTCAAGGCAAATGGAGAGAGGGCATCAAGCTTTCTGAGAGATTGTCATTTAAATCGCTCTGACGTACAGGAGGGTTGAATTTGAATTTGAGCAACGTCAATTGTAAAAAAGTCTTTTTTCAAATGTAACACCCCGTATATTTTTTTGCCGTTAGATGGAACTCTTTTCGCTCTACAACTTCAGTACATACATTATCCTACCTCAAGTTAACAGTTTCTTCAAAAATTGAACTTGAATGAAATTCACTGCTATTATGGACCTTCTTAACCACATAGACTGGACATTATTTCACGATCTAATTGAAATATCGTTTCGAAAGTTTGGTCGAATAGGTCTTCGGAAGAGATCTTTGTAATAGATGGAAGATTTTGCAAAATTTCAGAACGATACTCCAATTAGGTCTTGAGATACGTCTAAAGAGTAGGTTGAAAACGAACACCCTGTATTTGATTACAGTTTCCAATTAGAAAAGATTTTATATCATATCGATTCGAATCAATATCGTTGTACCCGCGAGTAAGAGAACCGAACGATCAACGTTACTACACAAGTCAAAAGTCCCACACAATTCAGGACGGTAACAATCAACAATCATCTTGTCCTAGAAGGACCCGGACCCCTCTGCCAAAAGGAGCGCATCAACGCAGCATGAATCGAGGAACCCAACCTCACGACCGAAAGAACGCAGCTCCGCCTCACGATCCGTGGAATCCCAAGAAGGTCAATAGCTGTTTTGTTAGCCTCAGGACATGCCACTGGTCTCTACAGTTATTGGTTTGAATAATAATTTGCGCTGAGGCCAACGGTGAGCAGCAGCAACCTTGAACGTCGGACAATCATAAACCTGACGTTTCTTGTTACAGATGAAATTTAGGGAACTATCGGAGGCCCGAGTAATTTGAATATCAGTGACAACAGACGTGTCAGTTGCAAGATGAATCACGAGATCAGGTTTATACAATGTACCATCCGCATGCCTAATGTAGGGCTCCTCACACAACTCCTAATCCTTGTGCCTACAATTAGCAACAATCTTTCTCGCGATATCATTGTGACGTTTAATACGAAGACCGTGAGTCACTGGACACATCTGTAGGACGTGTGCCAGCGGCTCATCAGCGTTGGTCAGGGGGATTGGACGGAATTCCTTTAGTTGGAAGATTAGATGTCCGAAGCTGTACGGCGCGCACATAGTCCCGACCAGTCCAGCCCACGGACCGACGGTTGATCCAGCCTCTACTAGCAGAATCTTCGGTAGCTGCTTGTAAACCCTTTGTGAGAGCTCCATTTGTAATACTTTTCCTCCATCATTGTTCTGGAGGGATCGGACCGACCATCGACCCGAGACGCTGAACGAGTCGAGAAGATATATCCGAGGCTGAGACATTCTCCAGAATAGGGTCGTGACTATAACGGACTTGAAGAGTGGTGATTCTGTTTAGGAAGGTCCTCGGAACAACAGATGAAAGTTCAAGAACACCAAGGCCTCCATCACGAACTCTGGCATGCAGGAGAGAGTCTGGGGTATGTATGTTTAAATGTAAGAATTTTTTGACAAGAGATTCCGGTCAACCTATCGGCTTCTTTTAGCATTTTGGTCTGAAACCGTGGATTCGAAGACCGTACAGCAACCTAGGTATAATGTGCTGTTTTACCAAAGTCAATTTTCGGTCTGGTTTGAGGGCTGCACGATTGATGTTATACAGCCAATTATGTAAGTTAGGTAAACAGGGTTTTCGCACTCCACTGGACTCAAATTCATGACCCAGGTACTTGACGGTAGTATTATCAAAATTGGTAATGGCTTTAATAGGTTTACCATGTACCTTAATTCTCGGTTTAAATATCGGCATTGATCTACCTGAGGCAGATACAGCCGTAATGGAGTGCGATTCTCTGGATTATCATACCACGTTTTCTGAGAAGTTCTTCTGTTTTCAAATGAGCGTTTCCATACTCCTAGAATCATCACTCATAAGAACTAAGTCATCCGCAAATGCCATGACTGTGCAACGCAAGTCATTGTCAAAGGAACTGCCCAGATCCAGGCCAGTTGTTGTCGATAAAAATTCGTCGAAAATCAAATTAAATATGAGAGGACTAAGTGGGTCACCGTACCGTACCCCCCTCGTAATCTCGATGGGGGTACCATTAATTGTTATTGTTGTTCGAGCATTCAATGTCTCCAAAATATATTCTGAAATGGTTCCGTTTAGGCCATGGCCCAACAGAGCCCTTCTGATCGAGTGATGAGATACCATGTCAAATGCGTTCTGAATATCGAGGGATATTACATTATAAGGTAATTTAAATTATCCATCTTCATAAAACTAAAAATAAAGATATTAATTATTAATTAAATATTATATTTAATTGAGTTTTATAATTTTTATTGAATTTGAAACAAGTTTCGATCTTCTAAAGATCATCATCAGACATATATATATATA
>JAZBGX010002780.1:0-11565 GCA_037414775.1 Zonitis immaculata | reverse complement strand
TTTTCAAGGTTAAAATGTTGATAAATAAACAAACTACGCCTTATTCTAATTATTGTTATGTGTTTTTTTTTTTTTTTTTAATAAATGAAATGATCTTTATTCGTATTTAAAATCAAATTTTACTAACGAATATGTACAGTCGATTCCGCTCAAACGCCACACTTCTGGAACACCAATTTTTGTCCCAAATATTCGGCGTCCCAGTTTAAGCCACCAACAACTCAATGATTTTGATGACTGGTGAGACGACTTGTCTCGAAATTTGTAAACAGTGATTTTTTTTGCAAAGTTTTCCTGCGTATTTTGAACTGTCTTGTCCCAATTAACAGGAATCCTGTCACAAATAAAACGTAAATAATTCATACTAATATCATTGAAATGTTTTTGTTTTATATAAAATGTTCCTGATAAGCGGCTGGCTGACCCAATATAAACCGACGTCCCAATTAAGCGGAATCTACTGTCATAAGTTTTATGAATTGTAACGAACACGAACAAACAAACGTTTATTCAATAAGCGTATGAAAATTATAATTAAACTTTCACGAACAAATCAATTTCTAATAATAATCTAAATTAGAAATCTAGAAATTAGATTTTTTTGTTTTAAACAAAAAGAAATGTAGGCTGGTACTTAGCTGTATAATTATTTTTAGCAATTTATTTCTATAAATTCTGGAAAAATCAATAAGAAATTATTAAATTTCTAAAATAATAATAATAATGATTGCATTTTTTTTTTTTATTAAAAATAAAATACAATAATTAATCAATATTATTGTTATCCAATTGAAATTTTAATTGAGTCGCATTCCAATGATAATCACGAATTTTCTCAAACAACAAAACAATAATAATTCATTATTATTCTTTCCAAAGTTTTTCCAACAACATACAAACGAGCTGTCCTTAGGGTGCGAGAAGCTTCCATATAACTCTATTGTTATATTATATTAGATATTGACTTGTATTTCTCTATAGAAGATTCATATTTGAGAGAGCATGGCCGGAGTTTAAAATATTACCGCATGTGGAGGAGAACAGTTAGATCTACTCAAGCTCTCTCAAATATGAATCTTCTATATCAACGGTACAGAAATTCTGGACTCTGGACAATTCAAAATTATCTTTATTATTTTCATACAGTATGATGCATCAAAATTATTATAAAGGTTCGAATTTATTTGACAATTTATGATCAAAAGAAAGGCGCCTTCTTTGGAAAATCATAACGACTGTTGAAAATAAATCAGCGATTGAAGTATTATCCACTATTTTTGCATGTCCTGAATTTCCATTTGAATATTTAATTGATTATCGTAAATACAGACTGTACCCAAACGCAAAATCGTGAATATAATCTCATTTATTTCAAATATAACAACCTGTATATTTTAGCTTTGTAACGGAAGAGCAAGATTTGAAAAAAAAGCATAAAATATACAGGTATTAAATTTAAACAGCAATATTCACGGTTTTTGCGTTCAGATACAACCGGTATAAAATTTACAATCGTTAATTTAGTTCCAATTGTAATAAGAGCGGATATTGACTACGTCACGACCTCGTACTATCAAACAAGCGAGCGGTACACTTTTCATTTCAATACAAATATTATAGTTTAGTAATGCATAAAATTGGCAGTTGCTCAAAATAGTGGTATTATAGTAGACCAAAGTAATGGTTGAAACAAAACTTCGTCAATATTTCAATGGTCGACTATATTAGATTAGATTTATCTTCCCACCATCTATTTTCTATGAGTGTACCATATTGGGTCAAAATACCCTAAGCATTATAAGGTATGTTACGCCTTTAGGACCGCTCTTTAGTAATAATTTATGATGATTTTTCAAAGATGGAGCCTAGTCAGACTTTTTCGACCATAAAAAATCTAAACATTTTTTTTAAAAAATAAGAATCAAAGGGGCTATTTGACGATACTATACGGTGGTTTGCATTTAAAAAAAACACAACATGAGTTTCGTGCGTCACCCTATATAGCAGCAACTCAACTAACAACAAATCCCACGTACTCTTGGACATGCTGTATATACCTTCGATAATTTTTATGAAAAAAAAAAGGTATAATTTTTTTTAATAATCCAGGCCTGTCAAAAAATATATATACATATTACGGTCCTGTTGCTACAACTAAACTATTTAAGTTAAATTTAAAATAACACGAATCAGGGCCTCTTTTTCATTAAAATCATTAAAACAAAAAACAAATTATGTTGATAATAAGCAGATTTCGTGCTATAAATAAATAATAATAATAATAATAATAATAATAACATTGAACAGATTTCGAGTGGTTGCTTTTTAAAAATCTATCAACCATACATACAGGCACCAAAAAAATACAAATAAATTTTCTTATTGGTAATAATTTAAATCCTGACCTGTACTCTGATTAATTAAAATTATAAGAATAACTAATGGTTAAATGAGGCATGGATTGTAAATATCATTAAATAATTAATTGTTAAATTCAACTTGGCAACAAATAATCAATCAATCAATCAAAAAAAGAAAAAGCCCACTACTGATTATCAACATTGATAATACTGATAATATAAGTCTAGTCTATTTACTGTTATCAATCAATTTTAGAGAGGATTTTTTCTAAAAATATCGTTATTATTATTAATAAAAAACAGAAAAATTAAGTATTCGAATCAATTTTTGAATTGGTCTGTCGCTATCTCTATCTCTCTCTCTCTCTCTTGTGTTATTTTATTCAAACAAAACAAAAAATAATAATAAATTAGGTCAATCATTGCTATATTAAAAATGGGGGCTTAATTTGTTGTTGACACAAGGCTTTTCGTAAATGATCACCTTTATTATTTAATGAGCCTTAATAATAGCGAGTTGTTTGCGTTATTTTATTATTATCTATTATTATTATTATTGTTATCAAATAATTGAAAAATTAAAAGGACCGATGGATTTTTAATTAAAATAATTATTTAAATTTTAAATAATAATAATAAAAAAATGACAAACGATAGATAAGCTTTTTTACACAGACTCAAAAAAAAAAAAAGGAATAAGGGCCGATGACATTTTATCTTGTTTCTAAGTGTTATCAACTCATTTATTTAATGCATACTTACGTTAATTACTCTTAAAATAAATATAAATTATTATTAAATAATAAAAAAATAATTAAATTCTTTTATTAATATCAATAATCGTTATAATTATAGCAATTATAAAAATTGGATTATTATTAATTAATTAATTATGACAAAAAAAAAACAGCGATGCACTGACTCGGATTCGAACCTATCGAATGATTTACTCGATTTATGTTTTAGAGATTTTGAGTAATGGGAACGATTCTAAGTCAGGACCTAATTAATTTTTCCCATTTTTTTTTTGTTGAAAATCGACGTAACTAGATTTTATTCCATTTGATAAATAAATATGGACAAAAAAACGACTAATTCTCTAGTGTGTTATTATTATTATTATTATTCGATTTCCTTGTTTTCCTTTAACGAACTCCTATTGAACATTTTTATAATAATAATAATAATGAATTTTATTCATATATAATTTTGTTATTTTCCAATTTTCTATAGATGTTTACTAAAAGAGATTGAATTCCAAGTTGTTTGCCTAAAGCTTGGTTGTCGTCTTATGACCTGAATTTTTATAAAGCAGAAACCACATCATCATCACGATAATCATCATCATCATCATCATAGTTATCCCCTTTTGTATTATTAAAGTAAAACTTGCCGAGAAAATTTGACAAGGAGTAAAATGAAAAACTGACAAGAAACCCAACAACAAAATTTTCCATCCATATCAAACAATATAATCTAATTTAATAATAAAATAGAAAGAAACTTGATATTAGGATGATGCAATATTTGTGTAAATTGTAATTTTGTAATATACGATAATTAATTGAATAACATAAACGATTTTATTAAATAAATAACTTTCTTTTAAACAAATTTTATAACCGAATGGATCAACCGGTTCCACAATTTTTCAACGTTTTATTAACCAAAACAAAATAATAAATTATAATATAACAGCTAATTATAATTTAAAACTCAAATAAATTATTAATAAATTGAATAAAATTAACATAAAATTATATAAAATTTAATTGTGTCATGAATTTCAACCTAAGGAAAATTCGAATTTGCCGCCGATATCGCTTGACAAAGACAAGAGAAAAAAACTTTCAGGTATGCTCATCGTCCCAAATTATTAACAATTTTATTAACATGTTTTGTTTTTAAAATTTATTTCGTCAATAAGATAACTTACATTTTGTGGTATTTGTCCCATTGTGGTGGCTTCGTGAGCTAGTCCGAGGCAATTTTTAGCGACCGGAATTTTGACAATTATCAGATCTCACCCTTATTTATCAATAATCAATTAATAACACCTTGGATGGAACTATTACCAACTATAAAAGGTAAAAAATCACCGGATTTTTACAAGAAACAAAACACAAATGTCACTTTTCACAATTTTCACTAATTATAATTAGAATTTTCCTTTTTTTTTATTCTAAATAATTATAAATTAAATTTTAGTTCACTATAAGTGCATTATAGAAATTTTAGTATTTGAAGATTGAAATAGTTTTTATAAATAACTTATAATTTTGTAGTATTGAACTCAACAACTATAAGAGAACTAAGCTTGTAACATTTCGCCAGATTCAATGTATGTGGTGTGGATAAAAGCCGGTATACAAAACAAATGGAAAACGTTCTAAAAGTGGGGAAGCTCAAGTTTTAGCTGATTGGTCCCTGGCCGACCATTGTACGGATAATATCAGCTGATTGCTGGCATAGTAACAGCTGAGTTAGATGTTTACTTGGTGCTGCTACTATATTCGTTTTAATTTTGTATTCCATTATTTTTGCCTATTCCTTATAATTAATACTATAATAGTAATTGTAGGCATAAAGTGTCGGAATTATAATCATCTGAAGACTATACTCAGAAATATCGCAATTCCTACGTAGAATTGTATAATCAAAAAGTCAACATTCAGGTCAATTAAAGAGGAAAAAAAAACTGCTATAATCAAAGTTCATTCAACTTGTAGGTGGCGATTGATTAAAATTTAATGAATTCGAGACGATTATTGCGAAATTGCACAATATTCCTTCTAATAGCATCATTTTTAGTTTGATTAAATATTAAATTGGGCAACTGGTAATAACAAACACCTTCGATAAAATTGGAAATTACATGAAAATTTATATTATCATAAAAGACGAAACATTTGAAATATACATATAAATATACCATTTGTCTGTAATGTTTGTGAACAACACAAGATGAAAGATGTATGTACATATTTGGTGGTTTGTATATATAAAGAGATAGGATAGATTGTTTAGAAATGGAAGAATCAACAACAACACACATAGGGTTCTACAACCTTTTTATTCAAAAGATGGTGCAAGTCAAGGCCGTTGTGAGTCTCGTTTCGAAATATAGAAACACCAAAACTGTTATTATCAGTATTTGTTATTGAATTTAACAAAAGACAATACGGGAATTAGATTGCAATTGAATTGATAAAAATGAACGAAAGAGCATCATAATTGTATTACTATAGGCTTTTGTTTTGTTTTTTGTTTTTAAAAATACGAATACTTAAAATTCAATTATTCTTCGATTATTGATTTTATGATAATGGAATGATTGGTAAATAATACACGATAATAATAATAATAATAATAATAATAAGAAACTTTGTCTATTCATGAAATTGAGGAAATTCTTTTTGGAAATGAATCAATTTTCAATTCGAATAAAAAAAATCGATTGGTTCAAATACGATTACAATTCAATTTGTTCCAAACATGACAAAAATAATGGATAAACATAAACATACAACAAGATAATAATGAAAAGAGCAAACGAAATATTTATTTGTTCGTATTTTTCCATTTCTATATATCGACTTATTTGACGGAAAAAAACAGAAATTCGCAACATAAAGACAACGAAAAAATATCCTTGACACATTATAATTACTTTATATATCGATTATTTGTTTTATTACAAAAAAAAAAATCACTTTGGATAATTAATATTAATAATAAACGATAAATAATGATAACAAAGAATAGAAATATTTTCGAATGATGATGAATCAACTTATAGTTACCGGATTGACGCAGGAAATAATAATAACCCACTTTTCTTTTGTAGGTTTCGAAAAACAATCCTTTGTCTATAATAATTTGGAACAGTTTGATTTTTAATTATAATAATAATAGCGCGACAAGAACAAAAGAAAAACAGTTCACGTTATGTGTTTCTATTTAAATATTTGTATTATTTGTTTGATTATTCCATTCATTGATTTGTTTAATATCATCAATACGTTCTTGTGTTAATAATTGTTGTATTTTCATTTCCAGATTCAATGCTCGATAAATGTTCATTTGTCTTAATTGATTAGCAACATGTTTACCAAATGTATCGAATTCATCATTATTTTGTTGATTATACGATTCTTTTATTATTGACGAATAGATTTTTGGATTATCATCATCATCATCACCAGCATCATTTAATTTTGGTAAATCTTCTGGTAATAGTTCCGGTAATTGTTCTTCTTCCGATGATAATTGTTCATTTTTTATTGATAGATTATCTTCAATTGAACTCTCCTAATAAATGGAATGATGAGGAATTAAGAAAATTTATCAATTGATTATTTACACAAGACTTACATCTAATTTAATATTATTGTTATTAATTTCGTGTGGATCGCCCATAATTTTCGTCATTTCATTAAACCAAATCAAATTCGGTTGATAATCTTTCTCTTTCATTTTTTTAATTTCTTGTAAATATGTAGAACGTAAATTTTTAATTTTCTGTTTAACTTCATATAAATTAATATTGAATTTCGATGATAATTCCATATATGCATTAACACGACAACGTAAATTACGATAATCTTTATGTTTTGAATTCCATAATTGCGGTAATCTATTATATGATTTGACGAATGCAAATGTACGTGATGGTGTCCATTTTCGGCGATTTTGATAAATTTTCATTCAAATAACAATTATAAACACAAATTGAACTGTACGAGCGAGAATGTCGAGTTGAACTCGTCCTAGTTCTGGTTTGGTTGGATCGATCACTGTTGCCAACTATTAAAGCGTGAATTCTAACAAATACCAGTCGGGAGAAACAGAGAGAGGGCGAGAGAAAGAGAGAGAGGCGAAAATCAATGGCACGTGTTGTCGGATCAGCTGGAATGCGCTAGTCAACTGGGTTGACTACATTACCACTTTATAGACAGGGTATTTTATCACAGTTCATTTAAAACTCACCTCTCTCAATTATGGAAAAAAAAAGAAAACTTATTCTTTCAAACCGATAATAATTCAAATCAAATTATAGAGATGTGTCTTATTTTCTATATTATATGATAGTATTAAGTGGAATATACAGAGTGACTCACAAATTAGTACCCTGGTCTTATAATTCTGATCCTAGAAGAAAAAATAAAAAACGCCCTTGTGGATTTAAAGTATGATATATGTAGAACGTTTTGGCGTTAAAACGGTTTTTCTAACATTTCGGGAAATGTGAAAAATCAATTTAATTTTCCATAACCATCTATCTGATGAGGGTTTGAATGTAATAAAAGTAGGAGAGGAATTTTCCAATTTTCTATTTCCTATGTCCAAAATGAACCGGAAAATATTAGCTGTTTAAAGTTGTATGTTACAGTAATTATCGTGAAAAAAATAACCTTGACCCTGAATAAAAGTAATGGTTTTTTTTTATTTTGCTGACATCTTCAGGGTCAAAATTTTGTTTAAGATAATTACTACGATTGGAGTTTATTCATTTTATAACAGTTGATATTTTCCGATACTTTTTGGAAAAATGAAAAATTGGAAAATTCTCAAACAAGAACGTTCTTTTTGTACTTCTACCATATTCGGAGCCTCCTGAGATAATTATGGAAAATCAAATTGATGTCTGATAGATAATATTAATTTTCTACATTTCCCGAACAGCTAGAGAAACCAGTTTAACGCTAAAATGTTGTCTAGATATCACACTTTGAATCTTCAAATGCGTTTTTTTATTTCCTCCACTAGGGCCAGAGTTCTAAGATCAGGGTACTCATTTGTGACTCACTCTGTATGTTAGTTACAATTTAGAAAGTTTTCATATTATTCTATTGTGGTTTAAGTAGTTTCCACAACTTTTGCAAATGAAATTAAAAGTTTCATGATATTTTGACTCAATTTCAAACTTTTAAACTTAAAATCTCTCCTAAGAATATAAAATTGTTCAATTAATTTATATATAGAATCGATTTCAATCATCTGTATATATAATGATTGCTATTTTCCATTCATGGATTTTCGATTAAAATTTTGACGACAATTTTCAATTTTAATATTTTATATATTTTTTTTAGAAAGTTTATAAACAAATTAACGAAATTCGAATGCGTTTTTTCGTTGGAAATTTATGATTAAATTGGAAAATCGATATAATAGGAATTTCAATTTTTTTTTTTTTAGTATAAATTTTCTTCCTTGATTGATTTTCTAAAAATATTTACCATTGATTTTTTTTCTTTTACTATTTTCTATTTAGAATGAACGTTGGATTCGTTGTGTAATCGATAAAAAATAGTTAAATTTAGTCTAATAAATAGACGATTCCAAGTTGATTTTTCTCGATATTATAGAATTAAAAAATTGTTAAAAACGTTAAAACTGAAGGTTATCTAGATAACATAATGCGAATATGGAGTAGGAAAATACTATTTAAACGAATAATTTTAGTTGTAACAGTGACAAAATTGAAATAATTTTCGTAATATTGAAGAAGAAAAAATAAGACCGGGGTCAAATTTTTGTTGTTGTTTTTTTTGTTTTTTGATATTGTTTCGTTATACAAACGTATTAATTAACAAAAATTTATAATAAATTATAATTTTTGGAATAGAGAGGTGAACAAAATAATCACCATTACAATATAAATTGCACGTGTGATAATAAAATTTGAGAACAGATTCAAATTCATCTACTATGTACTAAATAGTATTACGAGTATAATTTTTTGTTATGCCATGTGCGTGTTAATTCCATGATGATGATGATGACCTTAATTGAAGTTATACATATGTATATAGTCTAAATGACAATTAATAGACAATTACATTATAGATATAGGTATGGATGTTGGTGATTGTGAAAAATTCAAATTGCAACAATTAATCAAGATTAGCGTCAATAAATTGATAAAATGTAATTATTTTTTTTTGCTGAAATTTGATGGATCGAGGCTTATATAGTGCTGGAAGAATTCCGAATTATTGTTTTTTTTTTTTCGGTTTGTAATTTTTCGATAACACAAAAAAAAAAAACACGAAGATAAAACGCCTATACGACACAAAACGGAAAAAAATATGATCTTGTAAAAGAGATCACGTCTTCAATTTCAGCAACATTAATTTAAAACTGAATTTTCTAAATGATTACACCGCTTTTTTTCTCCCTCTATATTCCCCATCCAATATATTAACATTCTTATTGTTGTAGAAAGACAGAGACAAAAAAAAAAAGAAAAACCGAAAGAAAGTTGTCTATATATAGAAGAAGAAGAAGATGATGATAAGAAACTGAATTTGGGGCTATAAAAAGTCTTATATTGTTGGGAAATTTATGTCGATTCGAAATGCAGGTATAGTATGAAAATAAGAAGACAAGATAAATTGAAAGGGTTCATAAATTCACCCTTATTATCATGTAAGTTTTGTTTGTTTTTCGATTTTGTGTGTGTGTTCAATTTCTATTATCTAATAATATAAAATTATTATTATTATAAAATATGTATAATGGATGTCGATTTTATGGAATGGGGACAAGTTACTATACAAATATTTGTCAAACGTTCAAATCAATTTATTATATGAAAAGGATTCTTCTCTATATACGAGGGCGGATCAAGAAGTAATTACTGAAAAATATGTCTATCATAGACATTGGGCTAGTGCAAAAAATTTGAGCTATGTAGATCATCTACGCATTCTACGACATTCTACGTCCCCTACTAGCGAAAATGAAAGATCTAGTTTTAGCTGATTAAAAAATGATCATCAGACATTGGGCCGAGATTACAGGAATCTCATAAGGCATTGTCTAGAAGATAAACGAGATTTCCCCACGTTGGGTACCCAGAATATTAACCGCCGAACAAAAGAACATTTCAAAAGTAAAAGTCACTCGAACGATCCGTGACAATGAACAGAGACCTGGATCCATCGCTCCGATCCTGAGATTAAACAACAATCGATGACTTGGAAACGACTGTTCTCACTATAGTTCCAAAATAATTCAAGGCGACGCAAACTGCGAGCTGGAGTGTTATTTCAACAGGATAAAGCATCCGCATACTTGAATATCCATCGTATTCTCCGGATCTATCTCTCTTTGCTCGGCTTAAAGAGCAGCTCAGGGATAATAGCGAGGTAATGGCCGCTTTAGACGAATTTTGGGAGATGTTTTCTTATGAAGAATTCGTGTGTTGAAAAATAAATGATATTTCATCCTATATCAATTTTCATTACTTTCGGATCACCTCTCGTAATAATAATGATGATATGATGGAGAAAATCAATATTTCTATATTATTATTATTATTATTATTATTATTTTTTAATAACAAATAATTTGCATATTTATCGTAGTGTTAAATTAACTTATCCTGCCAACACTCATTTCGTTAGACAGGAAAATCCTCCTTTATTCCCCTATCACCAATCCTTCTCTTTATTCCTCAACTCTAAATTCATCTCCTTATCACACCCTTACAGTTTTCTTACAAAGACCGTCAACAATGCAGTCGAATGGAATTAGTTATCCAAGTAATTTGGTAAATGCTTGTATGTATGTATATATATAAAATGTGTGTGTGTGTGTGTGTTTGTTATTTCACTATTACTGTACATCTATATGTGTATGTTTTGGGGATCGAAATAAGAGACCAGCAGCTTCACATAAGACAGAATCAAGTTCTATTTCCTTTTGTCCAACAATATCAAACTGAAAAGAAAAGCAACCGGACCTTTATATTATTGTTTCGTTTCATCAAGAAAAGTTTAACAATCGTTTTTTTTTTTTTTTGGAAAAGAAAATCAACAAATAAGACTTTTCCTTTGTTATTCGGTTTATCTAATTTTTTTTTTTCTAACTATAATAGAACGAAAATCAAAGACGATATATAGAGAAGTGAATCGGGTTTTTTTTTTGTCCAACTGATAAACAAAATCATCTGCCAAATTGTTGTTACATAAACTTGAAAAACAGATGTATAATGTCGTCAAATGCGAATAAACACCACATATGTCGATATAATAATAATAATTTTGTCTAGAAATTTATAGTTGAACGAAATTGTGTTGAGCAACTTGCCTCTAACTATATAATAATAATAATAATGATGATGGGAAATTTAGAATATCTATATTCGATGTTAATTAATTTTTTTTCCACAACCAGCGACAGCAAATCGTTTTTC
>JAZBGX010002778.1:0-11568 GCA_037414775.1 Zonitis immaculata | reverse complement strand
AACAACACTCATTCATAAGCAGGCACTAAGTAACCGTTTTAAGAGCCTTATACCATTTGGATGCAGAGAATAATAAAAGAAACTGGAGTCGTTCAAAAGCAAAACTGAAATTTTATTTTTAATACGGTTCAAGTTGAAAATTTCCAGCATTCATCAGAAATATGAAATACAAGTAAAACTGTAGTGTCTTTTAGAACAACTGATTCTATTTCCGATTCAATAATATAATAGTTTGTTAACACTTGGAATCCAATTTACAGCAGAATGATGACACATTTTCCGGAAAAAACAATTGATAATTTTATATTAGAAAACATACAGTCGATGGTGTTTCTTGAAATTTGAGAAGTTTTATGGAAAATCTGATAGAATTTGAAAATGGTATTTTGTATTGTCGAAAAAATTGTAAAATCCTGTGCTTTCTTTTTTTCTTTACGTAATTTGAAATTTAATAACGTTAATTTCAAAAGCATTCTGTTACTTTTAAATCTAATATAACGCAACTTTGTCTCAATTTAATCCACATCGTACGAGATCTCCATACATACAAGCGTATTAAAATCATCTATGCGGAATATGAAATTAGTAAATACGAAATTACACGTTATATTATCATTTTATCATATATAAAAATTATGAATGAGAAATGTTTGTAGAAATGAAAGAATGCAAATTAAATTATTTTCATCATTTGCAAGCATTTCAATATGAGGAACATACTGCAATCTTCCCAGTAAAAGATTTTCATAGGAGATTTAATTAATTTTACAAATATGAATATAATTCTGTACTTATTAATTATCTTTGTTTCTATACATTAAATTTTGTTTGGAAACTTTTCGTTTCTATTTGAATCCTTAACATATTGATTAATTAAAATGATAAATCTCTTATATAAAATAATTTTTCTTCCAAAATTCTAATAGAATATTAATTTAAGAGCTTTGATGTCATCTGAATTCAACATAAATAAAAAATAATTGTGATCGAAATTATAAATTCTCTTTTGTCGTTTCTAATGGTGAAAGTATATTTCTAAAGCTTCCACTTTTCAAACAAATCATCATTATTTTTGCACGATTAGTTATGATGAACAAAGTTTCAATAAAATACAATAGATAGAGTATTATCATTGTTTGAGAACTAGGTGTAAAAAGAGTAATGGTGCAGAAATAAGTATACTACCATAAGCGGCTTTAAAGATAATTATCACTGAATTCTATTTTGTGTTAAATTAGGAACAACCTTTTACCAATATTAGACAAAAAATAAAAAAGTTCTTTCTCTCTCTCTCTCTCTCTATCTATTGCTATACGATATCTTCAAGAAATTTAACTCGTAAAGGGATTCTCACGTATAAATAATAATAAAAAACCGTTTGAAGCGAAGATGCGTAAATGATACACTGTGGATTGTCGAAATGTGTCAGTAAAAAATTATAAATTACGTTCATATATAAAAACGAAGTTGTTTATCGATTGTGAAAATATAACACGAATTAAATCTTATTTATAATTAATTACAAACCATATAACTCACCGTATAGACAGACGTACAAAAAACAAAAGTAAGAAACAGCATACCTGAAACAAAACAAAATATAAGTATGGAAACTTTGCTAAAATCTTTGGTGTATTCATTGAAAATTTAAGATGTTTTTCTGTGAATAAACAAAAAAACAAAACAAAACGATATTGTTTTATACTCGAATAAAGTTGTCAAACTGTGGAAATTCTTTGTTTGTACAACAACAAAAAAAAATTACTTTTTTTTCTCAATCGTATAACAAAAAAAAGGGTGAATTGCGAATTAAAACAACTGCCCCTATATAATTTACGCACTCTCAAAAAAATATAATCTACGTTAAAGAATTGTGTAAATCTTATCATTAAAAACTGGTCAAAAAATTTAAAAAAATAGTTTGAAATAGGTATACTTATAGCGGAAACGATGATTGAAAAAATTAAATGGAATTGGAACAAATAAATCTCATATACAACAAAACAATTTGAGGAGAACAATCAATTTCGAGCTCTAGAATTAGTAGATCCCACACTATTTTGTATTAGGATAATGACTTCAAATACACTATCTATATACTACTACAATGTTGAGATAAAGAAGACAAAATAATAATAATGCTTCAACGTAGATCGTTAAACTTTATTGAAAAACTCTAGGATTACTCGTATTAGGAACAAAAATAAAGAGGCGAGTAACAATTAAAGATTTTGAATGGAAATATAAGGTGGTGTTTTTTTTTTTCATATAAGCTTATAGCCCTAGATGAGATGAATATAGAAACCATAAATTTAAATTCTTGTTTCTGACCATATATCGAAAATAATTTCCTATGAATATTCATTTTTTAGCATTAATTCCTAGAGAGAAAATAGAGGACTTTATAGGCAAAAATTTTGAATTATTAAAAAAAAAATGGTGAAGCTCCAAAACCTATAATAATAATAAAATTAAATTCTTCTAATTTTCATTGGAGTGTCATAAAAAATTCAATAATATCAAAGAAACCGACAGTTAAACTATTAAAAGCAATGGTTTCAAACCGAGCTACATATATAAAATCAGATTGTGAAGTAGGTGGTACTTATGATATAATAAAACAACGATATATATATACGAGACGATCTACTAAATAATAATTATTTCGACTCAATCTTATTGAAACAGTTTTTTCTGTGTTTGTTCATAATTTGTTTTACAATATCAATAGAGTATACAGAGTGTATCATACGCAACTTGGCAAGAAAATTTATGTATATACGAAATGAAGCTTTCGGTCCCACCACGAATACATATCAATTTATTTATGCAACGAAATTTATCGATTCTAAATTCAATTTTAGATTCACTACCATCAGAAGAGGGTATATGTAGATTTTCATGTAAAGTACCCTAGTAAAAAAAATATAAATAATAATTTGAAAATTTTAGAATATATTAAAATTTCACCATTGTTTTATATAGTAAAGCAATAACAATATTCGACATTTATAAGAAAGTTATTTGCAGAAGCATGAAAAATTCAAATATTCTCTCAATATTTTATTAAGCTTTCACAATTTATTCTTTAGCCAATATATTTATATCTAGTTTATCCCTGGGCTACATACAACGTTTATCAAACGTCCGTTTTACTAACGTTTTTTTGACATCGAAATTTTGAAACAACGACAACAGTAAAAGCGAAATCTAGATAAAAAAAATATATAATTCGATATGGGTACTGATTTTGTCCAAACTCGTTCGTGTGACCGCTCCCATTTGAAACAAGGTATGCCTACAATATTCTTGCAACATCAAACGTTGGAAAAACGTTGTGTGTGACCCAGACTTTATATATTTATATATTAAAATAAAAATTAGTTATAGTAATTGGGAAACCATCAATTTTCTAACAAAAATATTACATCTTCGCCAAGAGATAAAACTAATACACATGCTCATTGTGAGACAGCCCTGTATATATATTGATGAACTATCGCCATACTTTTTATTACTTTCTTTCTTTTTCCGCTACTATAGGCGGTGATTGATTGATTGATTGATTGATTATATTATTCAAATTTTCAATAATAGAAAGAATGAAAAAATCGAACATGTATTGAAGAATTGAAATAATCTTTATTTTGAGAAGTATGCAAGTGAAATGAAAGCATTCATATTCGGATATGTTTACGAAATTTAACTTTTAGTTGATAGAAATGGAAATACAAAAGTATTCAAAAAAAAATATCGTACATTGCTCAACGTATTTACATCGAGATTCTAACTTTTTTAATTAAAACTTTTGACAAATATTTTAAAGCTTTTTATCATATGGAATATAGCTTTGGCATGTATATGTACCAACAATAGTATAGTGGGTAGACTGTATGTTTTTAAAATCTGCATAGAATAATACATTAGTCTTATTGACAGTTCTAGCAAGATAACTCACCACAAATGACTAGAATAATAGATTACCCGAATATTTTGATGCCAAGCTAGAAATGTTACACACACATACAATCAATTCTAATCAGAAAAAATTAATTCGATAAAATAAATAGATGGAATGATAATTTTAATGATTTATTAAAATTTTCTATAAATCTCCAATTTCTAGATTTTCTATTGGAGCAAAAATTGCAATTATATGGAAAATTCCCAAAAACTATTAGAATGGATTTTTGTTAAAATACTGGGATTTTCCTTTTCAACAGTTTTATCGATCGAATTACCATTTCCTATTATACTAATATATTATAGTTGCATATAACATTTATTTCTGTCTTGATATAAATCGTTATTTGATCAAATAATCATTAATTTTGAAGTTTCCTCTCATCGTGTCAGACAATAAACCTTCAACGGATGAAAATTCAAAAGAATAAAACGATTGAAGTCTTATACTGACAATTTAAATCTACTCTAACGAAAAAGCATAAAATATTCTGAAGACGTTTAAAGATAACGCCCACTTTAACCGAAATATGCAGAAACTCCATCTAATTAGCATCTAAAAAAAAAGGAGTAGTAAAAAAAGCACAAATGAATGTCATCTAATTTTATAAATTAATCAAAATCGCATACTCTTAATGTTATCAACATTGTTTTCAGTTGATTCCAACTTATTCGAATTGATCATTGGATTTGTCCAATTACTGAACCTATTTTATGAATGCTTTCAGTTATTTGTTCGATTCTGATAAATTCAGAACTGGTGGTATTATTAACTTGTCAGCTCTTAAGTCACATAAACTATTTAAGTTCAAAATCCAAGCGACAATTATAAACATGGAATATATCGATTTTTTGGTATTGCTATAAATATCGAAATAATTCCAATATCATAATAATAACAATTACACAGGCTTATCGAGATATTCCAAATTGTTTATTATCTAAATAGATATTTACAAATTAACGAAATCCAATTATATGTATAGTTTTCATCTTTCTAGGATACTATTCAATTGATCCAGTTCTTTATGAATGATTAGAGAAAGAATGAAGTTGATGTAGTACCTGACTAGATGAAAAATCCACAACGAAAGCATTCTATTTTACGTTAAAGCCATCCACAACGTTGAATTGACGTTATAAAGCAATTAATTGTTTCAAATGGGGAGCGTTCACACTACCATAATGTTAACCAACAAAGTGCGTTATTGGAAAAACGTACGTTGGCTTTCGATCGACGTTGAAATGTTATATAAATGTACGTTGATCGTGCGTCTACAGCTTTCCTACTGAATTGCAATGCAATCGGGTTTATTCATTCACACTTGAATCATGCAGTAATTTCAATTGGATAAATTATTAAATAGATTAATTTCAACAAATTCTAAGAAACAATGGAACAAAGGATAATTGGATGACGTCAAATCGAATTTTGAATCTTTTCTTTATTGTGGCTTTACAACTAACCATCAATCATCACCTGACCATCTAAAACCAACTGAAAATGATGGAGTTTAGCGTGCTAATTAAATTCATGGAATTAGTTGTCTCACCACTTATATACATATATTTGAGTTCAACAATAAGTAGTTTTTATTGATTATTGTTGTATTGATGATTTTGTAAACAAAATGAAAACATAAATTCCTATGGATTTATTCTCAAATGTTCTAAAGTGCTTTATAATCCAGAGCTTGATTGGGAAAATAGGAGAGAAAAAAGCAATTGAGAATCTCAAATTTGGTAATTTCCATGATACAAATAGGAAATATCATAAAATGATCGTTGTTGGGGCGTTTTTCTCTAAAAATCCCTTCTAATAAATAAATAAATTATTGTGAACTATAAATTGAAGAATAAATAACACAAATTCCCCAAAATGATGTAAAAATAAAATAAGCATAAGTTCCATAATTTTTAGTACATATAACTACTTGAGTTGAGTTGAACAAATTCCCTTTCAAAAGCTGGCAAATGTTAATCAAAATTTTTGTTTATCATTATACTACGTTCTAGAATAGATATATACACGCAATTTTCCAAAATAAACAATAATACGATCAATCAATTATCAATATTTAAATAGAATTTATATTAAATTAATGTTTATATATTGTTGCAATGAATCTAGAGATTAGAATAAACAGATTATAAACGATAATAAAATATCGTTTATTAATTATCAATCTGAATACAAATGTAGTTGATGTGGAAAAAGAAAAAAATTTTGTACAATATCTAATTAGATATGAATATTCTAATCATTTAAGATAAAATATCGATAATATAAAATTTCAATAACAATATTATCTTTATTTGAATAGAACTTTCTATAATATAAACAATTATTATTGATAAAGGATAATTTGAATAGGAATTAATAATTCGATTCAATGTTTATAACTGGAATAGCTGATTTTATGGAAAGCTTAAGTACTTCTTGATTAACTATACATCAAATTTGAATATAATAATGATGACACAGTATCTAAATTGCTAAAAGTTATTTTAAATTTAATTGGAATTATAAAAAATAAATAATATATTAATGAACATTATATAACAATTAGATACAATGTTGTAAGTATAAATAAATTGTTTTTGAATTATTATATATAACAGGAAATTTGAAATTGTTATTTGAGAGACAGGAACGTCATATATCCTAGATTCGCCTCTAGGACTAGTTCCTTTCCAACCGGAAAAGGTCATTGTTTGTTGATGCGAGATTATTACCATAAATATGGGTAGGTTTGATTATAAATATAGAAGGCAGTTGTTTAATTCCCATGAAAAGTCAAACAAACATTAATAAATTTATATCGTTTCGTGAATATTATTCACAATTTACTAACAAATGTAATGTAAAGTAAACGTAAAGGTTTCTGTTGATACCATTAAAATTATATAGATCTACATTTAATTCTTGTATTTTTATTTGAAAAAAATTAACTATTAATAAAGATAAGGTTCGATTTTGTTCATTCCAGAATTCAATATAATTTAAAATAATATAAAGTGAGTCAAATAATCAATAGTAGATTTCAACTTACAACTTTTTTTCTTTTTTTTTTTGTATAACATAAATATAAACAAATATTGAAATATAGAAATCAATATAATAGTTTATATAAATTTTTTATTATACTAAATTAATTTTCGATAAATTTTCAACGAAGTGTAAATATAAAGTCGATTTTATTGTTAAATTTATACAGCACGTTTCTCATAAAAATAAAAGTAAACTTACACTATATGGTATATAGAGAATATATATGAACGATTTCAGGATAAAGTCTAAATCTATTTTGTTGATTTTAAAAGCAATGATTGAAAATGGAAAGTTTGAACTAAAATACAGTAATATCAAATGGATTATATTTTACGTATCTATAAGTGTGTGTATGTGTGTGTTTTGGATATATATATATAGGGCTTTAAGAAAATAATAGGGAAAAAACAATTCCGGAAAAAATATATAGTTCGTTTCTATAACTTTTAGTAGTAAAAAGCTTTTATTTCTTACCTAAGATCTTGATTTATTAGTTCAACGTTTTCTTTTATAAACAATATAATTCTTTAAGACGATGAATTATCGGGGATGGAACAAAAAAAAAAAAAAAATTGATACTTTCAAATCGAATTCTACTAATACTAATTATGTTTGGATAACTATCGAGTAAATTCTATAACGTTTTCTGTTTAATATGGTTATTTAACTTGTAATTTGTTCAGTTAATTATTACTTAGTATGTTTTAATGTTGGCAATGATTAGAAATTAAGCTTGTTAGTTTATTAGAGGTATAATTAAATTATATATAAGACTGTGTGGAATATCTGTTTACAACATTGAAAAATTGCAAAGAATAATGGTAGAAGTATATGTTATTTATGCCTTAATTAAAAAGTATAATTTCAATTCTTGATGGAAAATTAGCAACGATCCCTTGTGGCGATGTCACAGTTCTTTGAGACTGCCATCAACATAATAATTTATTTATATTAATAAATGAAACACTGCCATAATGGTGTAGTTATAAAGGTTTGAAATAAAAATAGCTAAACTTTTGGAAAGAGGGTTTGGATTAAATTTAGAAATCGAAAGAGGTTATTTCGACTTTATCTTTACTTTGGCCATTACTTTAACATGAATTTCAAATATTCTACATCAAAACTGAAATTTTAATCATTGATTAGCTGAATAATAGATAATACCAAAATACAAAAGAGAATTTAGCTTCGATATACTATAAGAGAATCAAGTATTAAATGAAATTGTGGTTATACAATAAAATTACTTTGTAACTCAATAAGTTAGTATTGGGAAAATGTTTCGTAAACCATCAAACTTGATGTATTATAAAAAATAAAAAAAAAAGAAACTATAAATACGAATTTTCATTAGGAACAAAAAGAAAAATTCCGAAATTGTATATTTACAAAACTCATACAACGAGAACAATTCAATTTCCAAAGAACTTTTATTAGAGAAATCAAATTCGATAAAATAATGAATCAATTAATAAAAACTAAGAGATTTCACAAAACTCGAATTTCTACTACACTCCGTTTAATCGACAGATAATATCCTTAACGCAGCTCGATTATGAGAAATTCAACAATTAGAGAATATATAGCTCATTATAATTGGTATATACATAATTTATTCAACGAACAAGATGAGTTGAAAGAATAAATATCTTATGGTTCTTTCAACAAAAAAATTGATACAATATAAATCAATATTCCACTGTAAATATTTGAAATATATTCCCTGCCGATTTTATTATAGATGGTTCTGTTGTGTTACTATTTTTGAAATGATCAAATTTATTATTTATTAGTATTATCTTGAATTTTATTGATTATAATTAATATTTCATTTTTATACTTATATACTCGATTTAATTGACTTATTAAGCCAATAAATAAGCAATCAGGATTTTCGTTAATTAGGGTTTCTATTGAAAGAAATCTGGATTTTCCGAGCAATTTGTTTAGCCAATTAATTTTTTTTGTTTGTTATCAAAGATTGAATCAAATTATAGTTAAATTTCGAAAGCCAAAATTTATGTTTATTCTAATTCTTGTATAGGTTTTATTTCAACCACCATCATCAACCACTACATAGTATTTCAATCATGAACACTAAAAAGGGGTAAGTAGAATGTTGTACGATTCATAATCATATAGGACAAAACGCAGGCGCCAAATATCTGGTATATTCTCTCTAACCCACCAATCTACTATATAACATTCACTTCTTCTACTAGTAGAAAATCCAGGTTCGGGTTTTCAGTTTTTCCGTAACGTTTTCCCGACACTGAACGTATATCGAAATTATTTTAGTAATGCAAATGATGCCGTATAGAAAGGATAGGTTCAAATTTTTATGGGGAAAATGACGCGCTACAACAATATTCCTCTAAAGAATTCGCGTAATAGGTGCCTAAATTTAGTGCATAAATTTTGATATATAATTTCCAAAAAAAAAACAAAAACCGAATTAATTTATTACAAACAACAATAAGTCACTAGTGAATGAATTTTCAATTTGACAAAAAATGCCGGTGTATAATTTCGAAACTAGAAAATAAGGTGTGCGGACAATTGAAAAATTGTGCCAGAAATTAAGCTATCATTTCAGTGGTACGAACAATTTTTCACATTTCACAAATCCAATACAACACCTATATACGAATGTATTCAAATGTCACAAAAACCAAATTTTACAACTTTCACAATAAAATTCACATAAATTCGTAGAAGTTCGAATCATATACCTATATATATATATATTTTATAAAAGTTCAAATCAATAATCTTGACAGTCCAATAATATCAGAAAAGATAGAAGGCATTGTTTTTATTGTAATAGTCCTTGTAATGAAATTTCCTGCCTATAACAAAACTTTCAATAGAAACAATGTTGGTCAAAATGAAAAATCGTAAAAGAATTGACGGGCAAGCACACAAACAAACAAAAAAAGAACAGCAATAAGCCAAAGAGAAAATTGAATTTCTGTCGTTTTGGTTGATAATCTTGTCCATAAAAAATAATAATAATGAATAAATAATAAAATTTGTAACGGCTTTTTGTTGGAAGTGGAATTTTTAATAATTTTCCATTAATAAAATTAAAGTGGCTATATATTAAACTATTCTAGCGAAAAATGAATTGCAGGGTAGATTAAAATGAAAATTGTTGTCATATTAAAATTGCATAATAACACTAAAGTCACGAATTAAAATAACATGACTTAATAAATATTAAAAATAGAAAATTTTATCGTTTTTCTTCTTTTAAGGTGAAACAGAACATGTTTATTGACAGTCTTTCAATATATACATTTTTTTTCATATAATAGTAGCTCATAATCCATAGGATATGTGGAAAATGTTGAATGCTGGCTTCATTTTATGGATAATAAAATATATTGAATGTTCCTTTTAAAACGCTTACCTGTTTTTAAAAGGACCAATAAATTTTATCAAGTGTTATAATGAGGGTTTTTGATTTCAATAGAATCGGCCTAGTATTTTTCAAATCATTTCAATGTTACTTTTAATCGGAAAAATCAGAAAAAAAATTCTCGAAACAATAGACAATCATATTATATTTATCAAAATAGTAATCAAATGAAATTGTTTTTATATATAAGTATCTTTTGTTCCAGGATCTCTATTGTTATTAGGAAATGGCCGATCCTAGAATATTCAATAGAACAATTATAATTTTACGTCATCATATCAATAATAATAATAATAATAATAATAATAGTATTAGTAATATATCGATTGGTAATAATACAAATATTATTGAACAAGATGAAGATTTGAACAATTGGTGGGCATTATCAGCATTATTATTAGCTGTAGGTACTGCAACTGGTAATATTTTGGTATGTTTGGCAATATGTTGGGAACGACGTTTACAAAATGTTACAAATTATTTTCTCATGTCATTGGCAATCACTGATTTGATGGTAGCAATTTTAGTAATGCCATTAGGAATTTTAATATTAGTTAGAGGTGAGTTGATTGAGAATTTATTCTAATTTAAATTTTTGTTGAGGAATTTTTAAATAAATTCCAAAATAAGCATACGGTTTCAATTAGGAAAAAAAATGAATAAATAAAGTTGACAGGGTTAGAAGGTTATTGTGGTATAGAACAACTTTTCAGGAAATTAGTTCCAAATTAAATGTCAGCATGAAATTTCACAGAATAATCGGAATGAATGCTAACAATAAAATTGTTATCGATTCCTTAACTTCTATCAACAATCTAATAATTATAATTTTCCTTATATAACAAAACAAATTCATTTAATCCAAACAAATGACAATTCAATTATTACGGTGAAAATTGCCCAAAATTGGATTAATTAATTTGAAAACCGCCTAACAATTGAAAATGAAACTTCGACAAAACATTATTATTATACAATATATTTTTTTTCATTTAAAGTCGACGAAACAATGAAATTCAATTACCGAAAGCTACTTTTCCTATACTAAAAACTAAAAACTGAGTAAATCTAATCTTGTCATGCTTTTAGACTATAGGTTTGGTTTTTTTTTATTTGAAAAAAAAAAAAGGAA
>JAZBGX010002777.1:0-11571 GCA_037414775.1 Zonitis immaculata | reverse complement strand
TTTTTTTTTCTATAATCCGGTAGAATTATTTTCGCAAAAATAAAATACTTACGGATAAAATATTCCGACTACCATAGAGCAAAATAATTTCTCTATGAAATCTCAATACAGAACGTTTTTCCTTAACAACTATACCAATTCATAAAGTTATCAAAAATTGTTTTCGATAAATTTCTCCTTAAATATTGAAAATATATTGTTTCTTTCTAATTTAAAATCAATAGACAACGAGATGCAATGCATAACAATTTCAACTAAGATATCTGGCAAATTTTTTAGGAAAAATCTCCGAGTTCGCTCTACCGATCTTTATCATCTCGATTCCTTGTAACATCCAAGCCATTTGACCCGAGTATGATGTTTCGTTTTATGTCTGTTCATAATGAAAAATTCTGCTGATCTAGCAACGTGCTACTTCCACTGAATAAAAGAATATATGTACCTAATAATACTTTTTCCAAATGTTTCTGCTAATAATTGATGACCGGATCAAGTTGATGAGGCGTTGTATTCACATAGCTGGTTGCATTTTTATGAAGAACTAACGGCTCCTAAATCAATTATTTATTTTTGTGAATTATACCGAACGTGATTTTATAATATTTTTGAATAAAAAAAGTTCCGGCCAATTTTTTCCGAAACTATAATCTTTCAGGATTACCCTGTATTAAGGTTTTTGCTGTTATGTTATGGAAAGCGGCAGCTTCTGAAAATAATTGAAATTTTGATATTACCTTGATAAGGCAAATATTGTTATGTACAATAGGGTGATAGTATTTAATTGTGGGGTGTGTGAAACCGAGAAATGTCAGGTGGTAGAGTAACGAGGTAGACTATGTTAGCCGCTTGTGGTTTAATCCTCATGGGTATATCCATCTGCTCAGGACTTATACAACATATAAAATTAAATTAACTTTTGACAATAGTATAAATATGGGTTTATACAACAAATAACATACAAAACTTGATTGATTACTTTCCCTAAAAATTTGATTATATTTTTGTTACAGCACCTGAAACACAAACGAATTCCATTTGTAGTATATTGAGTGACATGTTCTCATTAGGAATGGTAATTTGTGCCACATTCAACCATGGGCGTCCATTAATTCAAGCTGGACATTCAACATCAGCCTACCTTAAACAACTTGAAACGGTAAAATAAATTATTTAAAATTCTAAAAAAAAAAAACAAAAACAAACAGAAAAATGATTTCATCCAACACTCCAACACTCAAGTATTTATAATTCCCCAAAGAGGTTGTGAACATTTTTTTATTTAACGTTTTGTCTGTGTGGCTCATTGATTATTAATCGAACAATTTCGTAGGCACTCACTTGATTGCTCGTTTCATTGATGCTAAACGTTTAAAATAAACGACTCAAGGGCGAATCTCAGACAAGTCTTATAATGCCCCTATTTTGGGTAACTCCAATATTAATCCATTTTTCTGCAATACGCTATTTTCTCATAATTTCTGCCTGTCATGTTCTAAATTAAGACTTCTCATCAGACTCAATTGGAACTTATGTTTGTAAAATGCAGTCTAAGATTGCCCCAACCAATTGTTTTCATTGTTCAGTAAGCCCCTTGTTTTTTTTTTTGAAGTTTTTATAGTGGAGAGACTTATATGACTTCTCTTAAATGGCTCATTTTGTTCTCATCAAACTAATCGATATTCATTTTATTCCTACAATTATATCTGTGATAGATAGATGGTTTATCACAATATTGTATTCTCTTTTGTTTGTTTTGTTTGTGCGATTTCAATCGGATCATATTGTTTAGTTTTTGGTTTAATTACAGTTGGAAGAGCAACTACAAAATATAATGGCGAGAATTCCGTTACCACTACAAGAAGCAACTGTTCGATTATTGAGCAAAGATACAAGACAACGACCAACAGCACAACTTCTAACTCTAATCAAATATTTTAGGTAAAAATCCAATTTAATCAATTATATAGTATTTTCATTCAACTTGATTATATTGAGATATCAGTAAAGATACAAAGCTGTTGTTCAATTAATAATAACAGATCGACTTTGATCAACAACACTAATACAGCTTTATTTACATTTTAATTAATTAATTGATTATTATTTTTTTTTTAATTTGTTTGATCTTTCTTAGTGATCCTGCAGTACATGCATTACAGTTTCTTGATGTCATCAATATGAAAGATCCAACACAAAAGGCGCATTTCTATAGAAACACTCTTAAGGATGCCCTACATCATATACCTAAAGTGAGTATATATGTATATAGTTTCTTTTTTTTTTTGCTATTTATAAATGGCTTTATATGAGAAAATTGGATTATATAACAGTACCAGAGGTAAAATGGTTTACATCTGGTTGAAGTGAGTCACCAATTTATAGTCCTTGGAATAGTCCATAAAGAACATGTAGGGATTTTCCTGGAAATTCAATGGTTCTTTTTATATCGCTTTTTGTAAACGTCATATCGCATAATATAAGAGAGTGAGCAAGAGAGAGAGAGAGAGAGTAGAGGACGAACTCTTGTTTTAATGATTTATATAGTTAAATATTGAATAAATATTCACTTGAATTGAGTTGTTTCCAACTTTAACTGTTTTAATTTATATTAGAATCGTGTATATAAGATTGAATTGTGTTGGATTTATAGAAATTATGGTATCAGCACGTGTGGCCTTCGTTACAACAAGAAATGCGTTCACAAGAAGTTCTAGCTGCTGTTCTACAACCAATTATTTTTATAATTCAAGAATCCGATATTGAAGATTACGAAGCCATTATTCTGCCGTCCTTTAGGTAATTTGTTTATTTTTCGTTTATTAAAATGCCATTTGAAGAAAAAGAAAAAAAAGAATAAGGTCAAATATAAAGTTCTGCTCTCTCTATTGAAATTCCAAGTTATTTTTAAGAAATTGTTTCGTCAATAAAAAACAAAAACAAACTAAACTTGAAAAATTCAATTATATTAATCGAAGTTTTATTGGTTACAGGAGTGTATTTTCAGCCCCAAAAACCGTTCAAGCTACGGTAACGTTATTAGAGAACCTCCATATTATATTGGATAAAACACCACGTGACGATATTCGTACAGAAGTGTTGCCGATGCTCTATAATGCCTTCGAAAGTACTACCATTCAAGTCGAGGTATTTGTCATTTATTTGTATTTTATTGGAATTTCTAATAATTTAAAGACACTTTTCGATCAATTTTAACTATCTTTATTGAATATAATAGCTTTTCGAATGAAGTAGAGCTTTCCGATCGATAATTATTTATATAGGTATATATATAAAGTCGTGTATTCTAGCCATTCTCCACAATATTCCCAATTTGAACTTGGCATATTTATGCGAAGAAAAATCAATAAAATACAATTGGAACAACCTCTCTTCATATTGATGATCATTTTAAAATAAGAATCAATATTTATTTACACAAAAATAATTTCCTATCGATGGAAATTTCCATTTTATCGATGGAAAAACATCCAGATATTCCTATCGATAAGCCCTATCTTGAATAAACGACAATCAGATGGAAATCATTTTGAAGGAAATCTATAAAGCTGATTCAACAATTTCCATCCATATAGCCAAAGTTTTTTTGTGTTGTCTCACTTTAGTATAACCTTATCATTATTCTTTTCTTGTTGATTAAGGTTGTGCTCGTTTTCTTTCCATCACGCCATACATTTGTTTTTTGTTTGTTTTTTTTTTGTAATTCATGGAATAAGACAAGTCGTCCATTAATCTTCCTCTTTCAAATTGTCAAGCAATTATCTTACTGATCAATTTTTTTTTGTCAAGCTTTATTCAAACTCAAAACTTTAAAACTGATTTTATCGATGAAACCATTGACACCTTCGATATGATAAAATATATATAAGGAGCCTTTGATCAAGATTTCAGGCGACAGAATATTACAAAAAAAAAAAACTACATATATTTCAGTCTGTGAAGCTGTGGCTGTCGAAAAAACTAAAATCATTTGAAAATATTGAAAACTGGATAAGAGATGGGAAGCCTTGTTTCATCCAAATGCCATCACTAGAAACTATGAAATCATCCCAGCTTTTCTACAATCGTATTTTTCTCTTGAACGGCCACCTCCATGTCCATACTGTCTTTAAAGTTCCTTAGCTGATGTAGATTCCGTATCATTTTAAACTGGATGACGATTTCCACTGAGCTGTCTTTTCTTAGTGTGACTAGAATAAATATCACAAGTGTAAAAAGTTTCAGGTAGCAAAGTCCAACACGTAACAATAAGCCCGGTGCCCGACCCCAACTAATTGCTCCAAACAGCTGTAACTTTTCAATGACTCCGAATAATATAAAATCACGTTACCATGCACATTACACGAACTGACTCCTTTAAGCTTCATAATATTGTACAAATATTACCAGTAGCGTTTACAGTTTTCTTGGAATAACCGATGCTAGATAATGAAACTTTCCAAAGATACAAGTCTGCAGAGAGTTGTCACGACAAAAATAAATTTAGATAAAATATGTATTGGTGTTTTTTTTTCTTCGTTTTTGTTTTGTTGTTGTAGAGTGCTGCATTAACAGCGGTAACCAATGTTTCCCATTATTTGGATGAAACAGCCATTAGACGGATGATTCTACCAAAAACGAAAATAATCTATGAGAAGAATCAATCCGATTTGAAAATCATATCGAATGTTCTATTATGTGTTGAAACAATATTGGAACGTTTAGATAAAAGTCAAATAATCGACGATGTACTGCCATTATTATACGATATACGATTATCTGATCCACAGATAACATTAAGGGTTGTGAGTAAGTAAACAATAAATATCAAATGCAATATCTCTCATTTCGACCTTTCTATAAAGTTTAGTAATCTATACAAAGTTCATTATTTTGTCTAATACGATACTTTGGAATTTCCTTTTGAACAAATTGAAATTGTATTAATTTCGCAGACATTTATCGATTGATGTTGAGCGACAAACGATATGGTTTATCAGTTAATTTGATGGCAACAAAAGTAATGCCATCGTTACTACCACAAACTGTTAATCCATCACTTAATTTAGAACAATTTACAATTTTATTGGAAGTACTACAAGAAATGTTGGATCAAATTGATAGAAATCAACGTAATAAATTGAAACTTGATAATTTATCATTACCAAGTCCTGAACGACATCGACCATTACGACATCAATATAGTTCCGATAATATGCATGTGCCACCATTCAATATACCGAATTTACGAATCGAACAACGGAAAACGTCCAGTGCCGAAGATATGGCTAGGAAAAATTCGACAGGTTTAAAATTTTCTCTATAAATTTATTATTTATTTGTTTTAATTAAAATTGCATCCTGTTCACAGGGGGAATGTTGGGTGGTTGGTGGTTTGGCGGTTCGCCTTCATCTCCTGACAGCAACTTCCTTAGAGTGGTGAATGCTTTTCCTAATCGTCGTCTATCCGATAATACATTGATGACACCGAAAATACGTATAGCACCATCTTGTGCTTCATCGCCAGGTGGAACACCAGGTGGTGGTTTACCAATACGTAGACATTCTAGTATAGGACCGCAAGAACGTAGAGGATCTACGGTTAATCTATCACCACCAACGGTACGATAATCGAATAAAAAATCTACTTTAGAATTAAAACTGTTTGAAATAAATCACATAACGTTTCGGGAGTTTTTCTCTTGAATTTTTTCCACCGTACCCATCAAATATAATAATAAAGGAACATACCAATGAGCCTTTAAATATTTATCAAAGAATGATGTTATAATCCTGTACGGAATACGGGATTATATTTATCTCTGATTTATATTCTCGGTAAATCAAGATCAGTTTTTAACATGTAACGACCGAAACGTTGATGTTAAGCGAGTTTTATCTCTCTCATCAACAATTCATTCTATAGATTTATCAAAGAGAAAAAAAACAAAGACGGATAAAAGTCTGGAGATAAAACTCTCTATTATGCCAAAATTCAAATTGTCTAGTTTGGACGTTTAGATATTTTATTGGCTTGAGTAATAGTTATTTATAGTTTAGAGCTATGCAAATGGTTATTTTTGGAATCATTAATTAGATTCATCAATTACCGGATAATTGTTTGATAACCATCTGTATCATGCTTTGTAGTTGCTTTATTTAATTAGAGGAAAAAGAATCGGTGAAATTCAACGGTACAGCATCATGTATGGAATTTTTTTTTTTTTAATTATTAGTAGTTCAACTAAATATTATATAGAACGACCACATAACACAGTATACAGTAAATAACTATTACCATAAAACTATATTATTTGAATAACAATTGATAATATACGGTCATGAAAGTTTTGTTTGATAAATTTCAACAATGGAAATTGTCGAATTCTATTTGAATGAATAAAGGAAGCGTTGAAATTTATTCACAATTTTAACCGGAAAATATTCTTTTCAACATTTTTGTTTTTTTTATTAAAAAATGTGTATGAAAAGAATATTTGGCCGATCGATGTCGTTCGGATAAAATTGCTGAAGTGCTTGTTCGCACTATAGGGTGCTATAGGGTACAGCTCTGTGTCCCGTGAGGGCTCGAGCCTATCGGTGCCATCCACTTATGTAAGTTCTCCCCTGTATGTCGTGTGATGTGTTATGTTTTCGAAATTACATCAATAACAAAGTCAAATTACAATGATGTAAATTGATGAAATCGTACATATTTCCATAATTTTATAATAAGTTTTATTGTTATTATTATTTAATTAATAATTAAGTATAACTTTTTTATGGAATTTTGGTTGTACGACATCACACGTTTCTCATTCATTATTATTATTATTTGTCACATTTTTGTTCTAAATCATTTTGTCTTCATTCTCATTTGTGCCGTCCGACCGCTTTGGATCATGTGCAATGTGTTGATTACGCTCTGTTTCTTAAAACAGCTTGCACGGAGCATGATAGTGAGTATTTGTAATTGTTATCATTTTACGTTACAAACAAAAAAACATCAATCAACAAGCACAACACTAAATCTCCAGATTAAATGATGATATTCTATTATTGTTTGGTTTGTACATTGTTTTTTTTTTTGGTTTCATCAAACTATAGTGATGGAATAATTGGTTTTTTTTTATCATGAAGTACACTCCTGGTTGGATCAACATTTGAATCAAATAAATACAGATACCGATGTTTTATAAACAATAACGCACTTGACATTTGAGTCCAACAAAGTTTGAATGCAAAATGCAATTAACTCATCGTCCTTAATCGTAAAATGTTTATGTCTCTATTGTTACAACTAAACATTCCAACCAGAAGAATTCATTACGTTCCCGTACAATAGCGTGCATCGAATTTAATTTGTTTCTTCGAATTATTTACGCTAAACTAATCAACTAGAATTCCACTATTCGTATACAAACCATCAAATAATAGAATCAATATAATAATAAAGTTTAATCTGTGGCTGTGTTATTATAACCATCAATACTGTAGTCAGTTATTTTCAGGTTGTTTAAATATTGTGTTAATAATAAATTACAGGGAGGTTCAATGCCCAACACTAGCAGCAGTGTACCGTTCCTGCTTAGCAGTAGTATGCAGAGTATCAGATCCCGTCGTCAATCAGGTGTGTTGGGCGGCTCTCAGGGCTCAGGGCTGCTACAACAACTCGGCTCCGGCATGGTAAGACTCACCTCTTCACATCAACCAGCCAACGGCCGAACATTCTCTAGTAGCTCGGTTAGGAAATGTCCCTCCCTGAATATAACATTTAGCTGAATCTACGTACGTATATTATTTTTCTTCAAACGTCGTCGTTATCATAATTGAATTTATTTTATATAATTATATATTTTTTTACACTTTTTTTCTACTAACATCAAAATTTCCGCTTATATACACAAATTTTTATCACATGCATTTAAATATATCGTGCATCAATCATTCACCTATATATATATATAGCGGGGGCTATTTAAATTTTTTCTCTATCATCCACTACTATAAATTGGTTATGATAAGGAAAAAAACAAAACATCAATTTCTTCTCTCTTGATTCTATCTTCTAGCTATCGGGGACAAATAAATTATCAGGATACGAAACTCCACCTCCATACTTCAATTAAAAATCATATATATGAAAAAAAAAAATCTTATTCAAATTATTTAAGACTGTTTTAGCTGTTATTTTGCTAACATTGATTAATTATAATCATGGACAACTATGTGCTCTATCAGGTAATTGTATTAATACATATTCCACATTATATCACATTGACACAATTATTTTATAAAGCTATACGGATGTTTTATTATGAGTAAACACTCAACATTATCGATATTTGTATTGTTGAGGCTTTGAATTTTTTTATGCTTATTGTTTCCTAAACCACCCCGACATAATATAACAATAATAATAATAATAGTAAATAACGAGTATTTATCGATTATTATCGGTGGTTATTGTGAAGGAATAAAATATTAATGTTTTATTGAAACATTTTGCTTTACAGTTCACCAAATTTGAACTAATAGCGTAATAAATTCATGATATTTAATAGAAAATCTAAATTCCAATAATAAATTGTTTACGGGAGGGTCACGAGCTTTCGTACGCTATAATAATAATTATAATAATAGGAGGCAGTGTCTCGTATTCTTGACTTCATAACGTTGCAAATTATTAGAAAATTAGAGATTATGATCAATAAAATTTAAAGTAGTTTTTTAATGAAATGATGATAATGAAAAAAAGAAAAAAAAATTAATTATCCCCCCCGTTTAAATTGTTTTCTAATGTTCCAGTATCAGCTATTTGCCGGACGTCAATAAGCATCCTCCTTACCCCAGCACATGCACACGCTGATGATTTGAGCTCGATTATTATTTTATCAAAAAAAAAATATATATATATAATTTAAAATATGGATATAAATCAATCAAACAATCAATCAATCGATGAAGATCTGAAATGGCAATCCGAGCGACAATCATACAGGCGACCGCACAAATACAAATTCTCCCCAGACTCGATAGTATGTTTAATTGTTTTATTGTTGTGTGGAAAAGAATCAAATATTTGAAAGTGTTTCTCAAAAAAGTAACTTCATCTTCTATATCTTCAATCAAACTATTTCCAATTCAAACAAAAAAAAAAAAATTGCAATATTTTAATAAAAACTGTATTTTATTAATTAAATTGAATAGAAAAACTATTTGGCGATAGTTTCAAAGCACAGGTTTCCATTTGAGAAATTTATTCGCCTATTGAAAAAAAAAACAAAGAAACAACCTGTGCCCTATAAAAATTAGCCTTGTTAATTGAATACATCTTCGACAATCGTCTAAAAAAAAAAAAAAAAATAACCAAAATTTCATATTTTTCATATATAAATTATTATAAATATAACGTAAAACTAAATCTGTATGTGCATGTAATTGTTTCTTTTAATTAAACGTTTTGTGTGTGTGTGTGTGTATGTGGGTGTGTGTGTGATGTTGAAAGCTCGCAACACCAATCATCTGATTTGGAAAATATTTTTTTGATGGAAACTCTTGATTGAAAATAAATTCTTAGAAATCAATGGGAATATTTTCGAAATTTTCTCGTGGTTATTGTGTTATTGTTTTTTTTTTTGTTCCTATTCCTGCTGTGATTCCCTATCGGATTAGCTTGCTGTTTTATCCTTCCGATGGTTGTGTCATTTTTTGCTCAATGTCGCAATTTCAAACAAATTTGCTCGTTTCATCATTGAAATTTATAACAAAATTATGAATTATCGAAGTTAAAAAAGAAAAGAGAAAAACAACACGAAAAACGAAACGATCAAATTTGTTAAAAATACAATTTGCAAGATTAAACAAAAAAAAAAATAATAATCCATGTACATAATAAACAGGATTAGAATATTTTCGAATTTATCATGTTCACTATTTCGACAATCTGTACTAATTGATGCACTAATTCAACTGTTTTCAAACGAAAAAAAAGAGTAATGTCAATATACTTGATGTAAAATTGATGCCAATTCTCGACTGTTCATATCAAATATTATATAATTCATTATAATGATATATATTTATAAATTATGTTAATAAGAAATTTTCTATTTGTGTAAATAGTTCGAATCAATTCAAAAATGTGTGTTATAACAAAAATTGTAGTTCTATTTCCAAAAAAAAAAAATACAATCAGAGTAAGTACAAAAAAAAAGAAGAGAATTGAAGGAAGGATTGTGATTGTAATTCATCGAGGACTAGGAGAATATTATCTGGATATTATAATAAAAAAGAAATAATAACTCCAGGTCCTTGTGTGAAACATTATCTTTGTGCCATATCAAATATATCTTTAATTATATTTCAAATATATTTAAAAAGAAAAGAGAAAGAGAATTTTAAAGTAAATGAAAGATTATTAAAATGTGATATGTTTAACTATAATGTTTCATTTACCATTCAAATAACCTTAACCAATGATTAAACTGTTGATTGTTTGTTCAGTCTGGCTAGACTGCAACCTTAATTGTCTATTGATCTTCCCGAATACAACTTAATGGTGGAGTTAATTATCTGTCCAAAATCGTCCTGTTAAGTGTTACCACCCTACCTTAGAATTTGATCCATAAATCGATTCTATACCATCTTCAACTCCCATTTTTTTCAATTTGAAATAACAACAGCACTTATTTTAATGGATAGAACTGTTCCCAATGGATAACAATTGTAGGATATATACAGTACGCATAACTTAGTAAAATATCCAGAGTATAGTAAATAAAGTTATGTACAATAAGCAGTAAAACATTTTTTGTATAACGCAGATCGTATGCTATACAAAACGTGTTAGTTTCTTTCGTCTTTTTTTTTTTTTGTACAGTAGCGGCATCTTCTTCTCAAGGGTCCTGTAACTAGTGAGTGATCACCTACGTTCGATAATTTGGATGAGGCAGATGGTCTTCTATATTATAGTTTACAAACAACTTTTACCACAAGTTATTAGGAATTCAGCAACAACCTCTTTTTTATCTTAGAATTTGCAGTGTAACGCTGCCTTATTGCAACGTTTTTCCTTCTCCAACTGCAAATGTAACGACAGTAGGTCTAAGAGTGGAACGGAAGGAATACATTTTTCTTTGGAAAAAAAAATGTGGCGTTAATTTGAATTTTTATTCGATCAAATAAATTGACTCTTGTAAATATAAAGCCACCGATCGATCTTTGCAACATTAATATATGAATCGTTTTGTAATTTATCAATGTTTTCGATTGTCTGAATTCGTTTTTCTATCGATAACAACCGGAAATTGGAATTATTCATCAATTAGAAGTTCTTCAGGTATATTTAATGGATTCAACATTAAATTCTAAAACAAAACAAATAAAATATCAAAAATTAATCAATTCATTAAAATTGGTGCATATGGAATTGACGAGTGGAAGATGGCAACAAAGCATTCAAACCATCCCAACAAAAAATTGTCGTCTTCTGTATCAATGAATTAGCAGAAGGCTAATGACAACGAGAGAAAAAAAACACATAAAGTTTTACCGCACTCACCGTACTCGCCA